>PNEQ01054856.1:0-37540 GCA_003012365.1 Medauroidea extradentata
TTTTTTTTTTTTTTTTTTTTTTTTTTTTTTTTTTTTTTTTTTTTTTTTTTTTTTTTTTTTAGTGAATGATCGATTTTAATTCAACTGAACGGGCTAGCGATGTGATTTACACTTCAGTTGGATACTTGTACAAATATATAAGATGTAAATTAAAAATATTTCGAAATTCAACACCCAAAAGGGTGATAAAGCACAAAATTTGTTTTCCATCAACCCACGATATCTATCTAACCAGTAGCGATATTGAGGTGTTGTTCGCGTCAGAGTGATGCTTACGTAAATATTTAAAAAATATGTATGTAATTTTTTTATTTGTAAGAAACGTAATTATTAAGCATAAAACTTAGTTGGTCAATAATCAAGGCAAACGATCCGAAAAACAGGAACGAGCAGCGAGAAACAACTTATAAGGAGTTTCACTACAGTAACATATCGAGACGTGGTGTTGTAGTACCTCTATGAGCCCAGGACACAGACATTTTATTTTTTTTTTCAATAAATTTTATTTTCATTAATTATTTCTACGTTACGTGACGCAGTTGTTTGTCACTCAGGTCTAAATTTCGGGAGGTTCTGGGCTCGAATTCCGTTAAAAGCTGCGTGCAATCGTTCAATTCTGACACACAAAAACTAAAAGGCAGATCGTATTAGTGCAATTTACATGTAGTCTTTAAAAGGGGTAAAATTGCAGTTCACTTTCCACTTAGGTTCCTCTACAATATCAGCTGACATATCGTCGGTATACTGCCAAAAGTGATTGAGTCATAAATGCTATTTCGTTTAAAAACAGTATTAAATTGTAGATATGAACAAAAACGTGGTATGTTACTATACTGTGACACAACAGTACGAAACGACGAATAGACTTTAAACTTGGGCAATTGTTCGTGAACAATATATACATATTCCTAGCATTTTTATAATTTTATCTCATTTTGTCATTGTCACTTTTGGCAGTAAACCGACGATATATCATCTCACTAATTTCAGGTTTGGGGCACCAAATACGTTTCCGCGAAATCTTTACCCTCTGAAACTTTGTAATGTCAATAAAGTTAAAGTGAATATTTGGACAATATATAATTGAAGGCACCGTCACCAATGGTTGTGCACAGGGTAAACAGATGTTTCTGATTCGATTAACCACTTACCTTAGGTGTCTGTAATTACTTCACAACGTCAAATAGGCAGGGCTATAAATAAGGCCCAGGTGAAGTCGCTGTTAGTGGCAGGGACAAACTTAAGACTGCTTTTCGCGTGGACAGCTATAGCTACTTATCCTTCTGCAGAGTTAGTTCAACTAGCCGCTTGGACATTCTAACACTTGATGACTGAAGTACCAAGCTTGTATACAAAGAGGTTTTTCAACTAAAGTAAATATTATTAGTTACGAATAATACTCGCGAGCAAAGCCACGGGGGAGTGCTAGTATGTTATAAATAAAACATTTGCCAGAATTTTCCCGTACAAAGAAATAAAAGCATTACTGTAGAAATAAAATTTTTGTGAAAATACGGACAAAAGTACAGTTTTTGTAGGTAATATCTGTAGTGTTCCTGCAGTATATTCACTCCTGTAAGAGTTACGATCATTCTTGTAGTAGGGACAAAGTACATCTTTCTTTTACAGAACAGATTATTATAGCTGCAGTCCACATAGCACCGATATTCAAACTAGACTGTTGTCCATAATTTAACAGAACTATGGTTCTTACAACAATATTTTTCTTTTAATGAAAGTGCTTTAGCTACATGCTTCATACGCATATGTCGCTGATAAAATTCAGGACAACGAACTCACGAAAAAATATGCTTGATACGGACACCCGAAAAAATCGCATTTCGACCTTTTCTCTCAGGATCTCTTCTGCATTTTTCCCCTGCCTTCTTTCGACGTGTGGAGATAGAAGCTGCGCATGGAGAAGCAAATTTAATCACCGGTGGAGAGCTGCGACTTTCCCCGGCAGAGGAGGGGGGACTGGAAGGTGGGTTTACCTCTCGAGTCCTGGAGTCTCCAGAGAGTCACTCTCTCTGTCTGGCTGTGAGAACGTCTCCAGGGAGAGAGCGCAGGAGATAAGCCGGAGGGATACGAGAGCCGGCGAAATGTCAGGCTGCTTCCTAGACGAGAGAGACAGTCTTCACTCCCTAGGGTCGGTACAGCGATCGTCCGCTGGGACTACTCCATCTGTACTGACCGCTGAGGAAGATACGCTCGTGGTTACCACTACCATAGCCTTCATAAAGTTGGGCATCTTAATTTCAATCTATGCTAACTCCAAAATATATGATATAGTCGTTAATAGTAAAACCTTTTTCGTGTGCGTTTATATCAATTTTAAATATGTAACAAATTAAAATACAATATTTTTACTCCGGTTAGCATCATATTTAAAATAGAAATAAATGCACATAGTAAAGAAATTACACATATTTTTGCGTATCCTCAAATTTTGAAGTTAACATGGTTTGAAATTCAGACCTCCAATTACTACTGTTCCTTGAACGGTCAGACCATTCGCCTCCCACCAAGGCGATCAGGTTTCCATTCTCGGCGGGGTCGGTCAGTGTATTTTCGCATGTGGTCGATGTCGCTAGTTGGCGGGGTTTTATAGGGGATCTCCCGTTTCCCCTGCCCCTTCATTTTAGCGCTGCTCCATACTCACCTCATGTCACCCCTCACCAGCGCTAAAGACGTCTAAGTTAAGCGCTGACCTAAATCTGTCACTCACTCAAGCCGGTCACGCGTTTAAAAGCTGTAGCATTTGGCTTATGAATGAACCCTATACAGCTGGACCACGAACGTTGTTGCAGCGTGCTAGGAGAACGTTTTTTGAAGAAATACTTCTAACGCGTGAAGACATATTTGTTTACGAAAAGAAAGCACACCTTAAGCGGGGGTGACTACCGACACATGAGGTGACTTTAGGGCATTACGAAAAGTATTATTCCTATATATGTTAGCCCTAGATAAAGAAATTCACTCGCGATAAATTCCGAAGACTATACAGTCTCATTAAATATAATGACTATTTACTAACAGTGGTAATTATGGAAAATAATGTAGTATAAACACGTCCCGAAGCCACTCTACGTGTTTCCGCTTACATTATTTAAAACTACGCCTCTCAATTTTTTGTTTTCTAGCTACCATGCTTAGAAACATGGTTTCGGGCACCTCAAAATGGCTAAAAACTGTTTTTTTTAAACATCTGTCACGTAAAAATATACCAAACGGATTCGTAAAACAAAATCAGAGAAGCATGTGCTGGGCTTTACTACTTATTTTCCGTAAATAAAAAGTAGGATCACCACTTAAAGTCCAATAGAAAAAATATAATTATCAAATCTTTGTACGCCGCTTTTGCACTCCGCACATAATGGCGACACGATTGTTGATGGGTGAGTCAGTGTAGACCTTTCTCTCTCCAGGGGGCCGATTAAATATCGCCTTTTATTGGTGCAAAGCAAAATTTGCACCTGCGTTGTGTCTGCTTGCCATGTATTGGAATTAAATATCGCACTCACCTATAGAAGACCTGTTTAACTTGCTGTGCACGTGCGCTGCGTAGGTGCAAATTTCAGGAAGTGATACTAATCTGACCCCTGGTTGCGTATCTCAAATGCGGCATCTAGCGCCCGCTCTATAGGGCTCCAAGCTCGTTCAGGATAATGTGAGCACCGATAATTGAACATTACCAATAGTTACTTTAATCCTTGTACGGTTTGCATAAATTGCAAAATGTAGTTCCGTATATTTTCGCATTTAAATGCAACAATACTTAAATAATATCAACTGAATTAGATATATAAGTGTTCCTACCGACCGCATAGTTTATGTTACACACACAGTCATCAAGTAATGTGCCCAAACAAGTTAGATATTTCCAGCCGTTAGCCGTGAAAGGTGTTCAAGGGCTGGGAGGGGGCTTGAAATGTTATATTTGTATGTAATAGTGTTAGTTTTGTAGGTATTTGTTACTTGGTAGTACATTTCCCTCTTACGAAAAAAAATTGCTGAACCAGTTCTCCCTTCAAAGTCAAAATATGCACTTTTTTGTTCTTATAAGCTGCAAAAAGTAACGAACATAAGTAAATTTAAACATTCACCTTGAAACCACATCATGGGCTACGGCTCGACATGTTTTAAAATTCACTGCAGAATGATTTGTATTTTAAAAATCTCCGAAATTTTTATTTTTTTGCCTTTTTTTTTAAATTAAAAAAAAAACAAAAATATTTTGTAATGGATTTTAAAACATGTCAAGTAGTGTCACGTGACACGTATTTCGGTCGAGAATTTTTTTATTGATATATGTTCGTTAGTTTTTACGGCTTATAACAACTAAACAACGTGCAAATGTTGACTTTGGAGAGCCATTATGGGAGAGCTGGTTGAGCTAATTATTTTTTCCTAAGAAAAATTAAGTAACGTCTACAAAACTAACGCTACTTCACACAAATATAAAATTATGATTTTCCGCACTTGGATGCTCTTACGCACGAAAAGATACGAGCTGACTGAAAAAAGAAATTTAGCAGTAATTTTTTTTGAGTGCTCATTTTATCCAGAACCGTCTAAAGGCAGTTATTTTACATTGATGGAAAAACCATTTTTTAAAACAGAATGTTTTGAAAAATTCAAGACTAAAGTAGTCATAACATAAACAAATATATGTAGGATTTCTGCAAAGTAGTGCACTGTTTGTTTATAAAAAGACTGCTTCATTTAAGTTTATTTTTGTAACAAAACTGGTGATATTTTGGGTGCAAAAATCTGGAAACTACGAGGTTTGTTGCTACCAAAAAATTCCGGGACAACGATATGTTTGTGACAAAACACCGTCGAGATACTTTGATATGAAAATGATGCTACTTTGAAAAAAATACATTTTAAATAACAACGTTAAAACTACCGGGTATGTCTCAAATATTTGACTTTTCGATAGATTTCAGCAGGCCTACATTACTTCTTCAGGATGGGTTCGGCAAAGCTAAAGTCAAGCAGCTTTGTCTTTACGTTTTCGATCAACTGAAAAACTTAACTCTATTATATACGTTTTCAGAGGTTCTATAGATAAGTTTGTAATAATGAAAATTGTTTATTTCTATGTATAATTTTAATTACATAACTGAAATTTCACGAAAACTTTAAAAAATATATAAATATACCTGGAAAACCATGTATACAGAGCACAGAGTTTGTATAAAAGAATTCGTCAAGAGATAGCAGTGTTTTAAAATATGATACACGTTTGAATAATTAGGTCTTGTTTCCGGAATCCTTACTTCAAATGCTCCTATGGCACGTGTACAATATTTTACGTTATATTTCCGTTTCGAAAAAAAAAATCGCATTGGTTTTTCAAGTGTCGTTACTTTTCCTTTACTTTTGATTTGTGTATTGAAGAATTACTTAAGGTAAGGGAAACGTAAATGAAGGTAAAGTGCTCAGTTGTTGATAGACGTTCATGTAACATGCAGCTATTACAGGACAGACGGTTGGGTGTGTAGGACTAAATTTATAGCTTCGGGTAAGGTTAATTCTACTACAGGTTTGAAAGAAAACACTTTTTCCTCAAAGGTAGAGTTTGGCGTAGAGAAACCTCCTGGCACTAGTTGCGTCACTATCGCTAACGGGTTTGAAAAAATACGAAGCCGCTGTAAAATTTAATTTTACTAGTCTTGGCGAACAGAAAAGTCTATTATTCAAAATAGGAAAACAATCCGATTTTGGATTTTAAATTATGGACTTAATGTAACTTTATATTTACGAAAGCCGTACGATAAATCAGTTTACAACTCTAACCGATATCAGCACATGAATCTGCAGAAATTATCCCTGTGCCAAACTTCTAACATAGTTCTTTTTAATCGGTAGTTGAATAAGCCTTACTTGAAGTGTGAAAATAGTTATTCGCGTTAACCTTCCTTGAGCGTACAAACAGTAACCTGAGTTAATTTAACTTTAAGCGTGAAAGTAGTAATCTTAGTTAACCTTACTTGAGACGTAGAAATAGTAATTCGCGGTAACCTTCCTTGAGCGTACAAACAGTAACCCTAGTTAACCTTACTTGAGGCATGAAAACAGTAACCCAAGTAAAGTTGTCAAGTGTTTACAAAAACGACTTCTCGATCAACTGCTATCACTCTACTCAGACGAAAAGAGAAACATCACGCAAATTCACTCGTTTCAATAATATGGCACTTAATCCGGTACAAAATGAAAACAACTAAAAATAATTTCATTTATGATAATTTCGTCAATGACAGGCGATATACTTTATAACCACCTCAAAGAGTTTCCTACGTGCTTCTACTCCTTAAAGACATTAAAAAAAAAATAATTACCCAAATTTTTCAGAAAACACAAATTTTCTAACATTTTAGTACTTGAAACAGGGATTTTTGAGTTGTTTCTTTTTCGAAGTAGTTCATCGAAATGTGTCGCCGCATTTCCTAAAATGTTAATCAGAAGTGAAATTCGTGCAGGGATATTTTATTTTCGTCATCTTAAAACATTGAACTGCTTGAAAGTTCTTAGATGATCCACAAAATATGTTCACGTGACTAAGTAAACCTACTTTACTACAGTTCCTGACTTTTTAAAACGTCCTAAGGTGGTGGTTGTTTGAACGTCAGAACCGAGATAGGTGGCGCAACTGCAACAGGTGGGACCCACATTCGTAAGGACCTGAATTTGATTCCTGGCTCCAGCCATCCTGATATTCGGTTTTCCATGGCTTCCCGAAATCGCTCCAGGTGAATGCTGGGAAGTTTCCTTAACAAAGACCATGGACGACTCGTCTCCCAGCTCCTGTCATTGTAGCAAGTTATGTGTCATCGTTTATAATGACCTTGCTGTCGACAAGACGTGAGGCCCATCACTTACCTTCCTACATTTAAGCTTCGGGAAGAGGTTTGCAAACAGTGTTCATAGCTTCGGTTGATAGATGTTCATTCGAAACTGATAAACATACGTTAAATACGTCTGCTTAGTAACTACATTCAAAGAACGTAACTAGTATGTGTTTTCCTCTATTGACATTTAAATGTTTAACTTCCACGATTGAAAATAACGAATATATGTTTCTTTACAGGATCTATTTAGCTACAACTATCATCTCCAGAACCTTTTAAACGGTACATTTGCGGACAGCAAACATTCGTTTTCAATATTACGTCATTATATATACACATAAATACACATCGTTTATAGTATGCATATATGTTTATGTACCTATACAGGATGTTACTGAACAACACCTACAAACTCCGGCAGTTGATTCCCTATGAAAAAAGCGCAGAAATTACATTTTGAAATTTTCGCCTAAACTTAATGTTAGAGTCTCTGCATTTCAAAATGTATAATCGTATTTCTCCAAAATTTCCGAAACTTAAATACATAAAAAAACTATATTTTCAGCATTGCTTTATGCTGTTGGGACATTCAATCCAACACCAAATACAACTTGGTACCATATACCATTATGTTAATAATAGGGGTGGCTACCTTCTAATTACATACAACGTCTTTACCGTCACGATTTTCGAATATTTGAAGATTGTTTATTAAGAAATGAGACCTATGTAACAAAAAAGGTCATCTTATTGTAACTGCCTAGGGCACACCGTTTATGCTCAAAACACATCTGAATATTCGCGCAGACATATATATATAGCCTAGAGCAAAGGCAATCCAGCGAACATCCATGTGATGTGTGCAGCGTACAGACGATGGTGGACATTCACAGTAAACGACAAGTATAATGCAGATCAGTTTGTTTCTGGCATTCTGCGTACATTTCGTAGCAGTTGTGAACCACAATGGTAGGTCCAAGGCAGCTGAAACATGTGTAAAAAGTGTCGTGTTCGTCATGCTGATAAAAAAACAAACACGAAATACTTCGTGAGATAATACCGTACTTGAAAAAAAAATTAATAAAAATAACATGCAACACCTTATCGCTCACGGTCTGCCGCTATCGAACCAGACGTCGATCCTCCATTACTTAGGAAGTATAATCTGTTTAACATTAAGTTTGGATAAATTTGACAGCAATTTGTTTGCAATAATTTTCAGTATTTTGTGAATTGTTGCACAATGCAAGACATTTTTAGCTCTAAAGTTAACCTGAAATGACTATTTCAGAGTTTTTTACTCCAAAGTTCGTCTTGTGAAGTGACACAAATAACAAAATATTACAAATTACTGCCCATAAGTTGCTGTCAGATTTATCCAAACGTATATGAAATGGAGTATATGTCCGGACCATATGTGATCTCAGTCGAAGACAACCAGCAAGATAACAAGCAAACACAGAGATCTATCTGACCGCCTCAAAATAGTTGAATATTACAAGAAATGTTGTGAACTCTCCAAAGAGTAGGAAAGTAATATATGAGAGTGCCATGCTACTGCCTGGTTTGAACTGCACGCGCAACGTTCGGCACAGGAGCAATTCGCGAAGAAGTGCCACGTATTTGACTGGATTTTTTACTTGGACATACTCCACTGCGAAATAAATGACTGTCAAAAGAAAACTAAAAATAAGACAAGAAAACATAAATAAGCAGAGTATGCTATTTACTGTCATTGTACATTTTTAACCTAGCAAAATTTACTGTTGAACAGAGAAAAGCATATTTTCGGAATTTAAACCAATCTGAATCAATTTAACCTAATTTAAACTACTGTAAATTAACCTAAACTGAACGTTGCTATGCATAAACATACCAAGTGGCAGTTTTAGTTATCAGTAAAACATGCTATAAATTTTTCATATATGAAAGTCTTACAATAAATATTATAGTCCTGTAAAGTAAATAGCTATGAAAACAGGATGTGGTATCAAAATAATTTTTGTACAACTGTTTCAAAGCAGAAAAAGATGTTCTACATAACTTAAAACTGACGAGTAGCCTGTTTAAGCATAACGACGTCAAACTAATTGTCACTGGGAATCGGAAAAGAGCAGGAAGGAGACACGCACAATACAGATGCGGAGACGAATGTGAACAGTCAATATAGAGACACATTTTTATTAACTTTAACAATTTCGATAAAAAAAATATGGTTTACAAATTAAAGCTGGGCTCGGTAGTTTTAATGTGATTTTTTAAATTATTAGTTTTTAAAGAAAAATAATTTTTGTATTCAAGAACACTTCACAACAATATATTAAATTATACCTAATTTTTTGATAGCAATAACTATTATACTTTTTCAGATTTCCGGTCCAGAAATATCGCCAATTCTGCAATGAAAATAATTAAATTTTATATATATATATGTATGTATATATTTGCGAACAAAAGGCTCATTATATTGCAAAATACCTGCATATACTTATACTTCGTCTCTTAGTCTTGAATGTTTTATAGCATTCTGTTAAAAAAGTTTTCAGTTTTTTGCACAAATGTGAAAAAAAAAAAAAAAAACTTACTACCGTGGCTTTAACCGGAACTTAATGAATTTACACACGTGTATAGCTCTTTAAATATTACCTGTAAAGTTACTTCATTGACGCACATTGATTTATTTTCCATCAAAAGGTTACCTACAGAATCTCTACCCATAATACGGCAGCAGATAACTACCTTATTTACAAACGATATTAAAAAGTAACGTAATGCACATTGTTGATAAATAACTGAATCACATAACAGAAAAATAAGTTCGAACGTCTTATTTACTAAGTCTTGAATGAAATATGATGCGTTCTGCATCTCATCTCTTCATGCTTTTCGCTCCTTTCCCTCTTCCTTCTTACGAATTGCAATCAATTTGACTCCTTCAGAGGCATCTCATAAAATTGTTTGTACATCCTTAGTATAGATTATTCACAATTAAGTGTGCTCTGCTTAAGTCTTTATTTCACTCATTTTGCACACATCTTTACAATTCTTAATGTCGAAAATTCCATGAACCAAAAACCAGTGTAAATGTTTCATCACTCACAAAACTTAACTTCTTTGGCCCCAATAAAACACAGTTTATGGTTTTATGTGTTTTGGTAGTTTAAAGTTAACAACTTATATCAAACTACATTTTTTATTACTTGCCACTCCACCAGCAAACAAGATATTCGAAAACCGGTCAAAATAAAACTCAGACTACGGGAAACAGGTAAAGCAGAAATTGAACCACCACGACACCGTTTATTACCCACCGCAGTAATAAGGGAACCGTCAGTTACATTTTGCTACACTCTTAATATAAATTTCTATTACCTTTTCTAAGCGACGCTCAACCCTGATTCTATCAGTAAATGTTATTAGTTCGATGTAGTAGCTTGATTGTTGTGGAAATTCGACAGCAAAACACACAAACCTTCATCCTCCAGAAATCGTATTTCATGGGTTGTTTCTCATAATACCAGAGAAAGGACGAAAATTTGATAACTTCTTGAAGAACCTATACGGATTAATGTTACTGGTTAGTTATTGGGCACAGAGCTACGTAGATGTTTGTGCCAGAACTTTTACATAAAGTTGTAGTACTTTAATATTTCAATTTCTTATCTACCTCTGCTTTTGTATTCTTTCACTTCTTCACCCACATTTCAGTTTGCTTCATGTGTTTCATTGGCTCCCATATATTTTGTGATTAAATATAAAAATAATTATAAGTACCATGAATAATTGTTTCCCCAGAGACTTTACGTTGGATATTTTTGTTTGAATAAGTCATCTTTAATTTAACGACTTGACGAGTTTCACCAATTTTTCAGTAGCGGTATACATGTGAGGGTCTGAGATTTATAGCAGTGTAATTGTCATTCATGTTATGCACAATTTTTAAAAGAAATTTTTGTTATAAATATTTTACACTTAACTGGATTTCTAAATACTGTTTGCGTATTGCAAGAATATATCGCATTTTGCACGTAATTATAAATAATTATTTACGGGAACTCTATTTTAACTGATATACACCACTATAAATCTAAGCCCATTTTGTGTTAACCCTTTTGTGCAAGATACAGGTATACAGAGGCGATATTAAAATCAATCTAACCTTTTACTTTTACAGTAGCTAGGATATCGTACACATACAAAAAGCCTATTTTTGTACCGTGTTGTATAACAACGTTATATCACTGTACAAATGACTTCCTAAATACCATTGAAAGTTTTTAAACTATTCACTGTATGGGATACTTACCATGCTGGTAAATGTTGAGCTTTGTTTCTATACAAGTCAGATATCCGCCAGTATTCATTTGACAGTTGCCTACAAATTTACAGGTTATAGGAGACAAATATTTATTGTAGCTTACTTTGTAACATTCCTATACATAGGTGTGCGAAATCTTCAAATAAAATTTTAAGTGCATAATCGTCAACAAGTTAAACTATTCCCACAAGAATGAGTACATCCGTGTGCGCTGTTTTTACAGTATTATTGTTATTGTCAAAACAATTAGTTGATAAATGTTGAGATTATTGTATTGATTTCTAAAAACAAATGCAGTGTAGCTTGTAACACTTCAAGGAGTTTCAGTGCTGGCTACAGTTCGTTACTAAGTGTATCTCTTACTGCGTTTTTGCACTCTAAAAACGCCACCAAAAGTCAAATGATGTTGTTGTTTACAATTCACATTTACGGTGATGCTCTTTAATTTCTACTGTTTTGCGGTAGTTAATTTTTCAAGCGTCAACGAGATCAGATTTCTGGCAGTTTTGTTGAAAATATTTTTGCCGTAATAATTATGTATAAATTGTAAGGTTTCGACTAAAAGTTAGTTTGTCAGAATTTTGTAAATTACATTATTATCTAAAACCATAGCATTTACTGTCTTGAAAAAAAATCAGCCAACATGGAGAAGACGATTATAAACAAAACTGCCAGACGTATTTTTGATATCTGCTCTCGTTTAGTCGTAAACATTTAGTATACTAGCTAAAAAAGTATAAACTAGAGAACATAGCCTTATTTTTTTCTTGACCATGTGATACGTAATAGGTTAAAATTTTATCACTGTTTATGAGATATTCTAATTTACACAGAAAACTCTACAGTCAGGTTTTCTGATACCATAATATGTGATTTCTTCTGTTTCAAAGCGGAAACGAAAAACGCTTCGACAGTTACCACTGATGCGTAAATATGGCCGACGGTTGTGCAATCTACGAACGCCACCAGAAAGACTCGGCCAATCAAGAATCTCAGACAGGAACAAGGCCAATTACGGCCGCGGATTGCCCTGCCTTTTTCTATATCTCCCTCTCCAGCTTTATTCTCTCTCTCTCTGTCTCTCTCTCTTCACCTCTCACCTAACCATCTCCTTCTAATACGCTTCCTGATTTGCTGCCAAATTTTTTCAGTTTACGCCCAACATGACATTTTTTGTAGTTTCACTCCCTCAGGTGAAAGGCAATAATTTTTACTAGTGCAAATAAACCTTTGAAACAGAAAAACAATAACAATCCAAATAATTCACTATATACTGGAAACTTGTAACATATAAAGGAAGAGTGTTTAACATCGATGAATATTTGTTCCTAGTTAAAATTATGCCAATGTTAACGAGTTATTCTCAAGCCTTATAATATCAAAAACGAATTTATTTTCAATGCTATAAAGGAAAGTTGAAAATATTAACTAATAGCTTCCCGTCTGCGGCACTGCCCGCGTAGAAATTGTTTAGGAAAAACTGAAACCACTTCCCCTCCCCCTTCTAAAGCGTAACGATACATCTCCAGGTTTATGAGATGTCGAGGGTATGAGGGAAATAAGTTTGACTCTTTTTCATCCCTTAGCGGGTGCCAACGCTGCCGTTAAATGTTCATACTTCAAATATAAACTTTACTCTTCTGCCTGTTGCCACTAATATGGGCGTGTATAATATCACAACAGTTCACCGTCGTCTTGCCTTACGCGGGATTCGAACCCGAAATCTCCTGCCATTGTTCCAAAACTACGCCAAGATCGGTTGTCAGAATTCTTAAAGTAACTAAATTTGTATATACAGGCCTGTGCCCAAAGAGGTATACATTTCTACAGGACGGCAAAAAGTAACAACTTTTTAATTATTTATCCGTTGCTATACCTGCTTTTCAGGATTTCTGTAATATTTTACATCTTTCCAACCCCCTAAATCACCAATTTGGAAAAATCATGGAATTCCCTTTTTAGGTATTTACGTAAGCATTCAATAATCATCTCAATATCTCTGTAGATTTAAGAGAAACAGAGGAATATCGTCGTGGCCGGTGAAAAACCTCCTATGTGCAAAATTAAAAAATTTTCAGGAAAGTAAAAAAATATATATCACATATTATTGTTAGTGCTTGGGGTATGAACTATTACATAACTAAATACATATAATTCATTTGTATTAGTCTGAACACTTAAGTACAACTGCGTACACAAATTTTATTACGAAGTCTCTTTTAATACAAACGATGACACATAGGAGTTTTTCACCGGCAACAACGATATTTAAACCACGTTTAACTACTTTCGTGCCTTACAATTTGCATTTCAAAAAATCCTAAAACGACTTTTCAAGGCTATATGCCAGCTTCATTCAGAAGTAAGACTCAAATTGATATCTCAACAATTTTAAGAGGTTTCGAGGGTTAACTGAAAACCCACTTTACGACTTTCCACCGCCTTAACTTTTATTTCCGAAAAATAAATTAATCAGATCATATGCATTTTTGTAAGCTACATGAACTATAAATCACTTCAGTTTGTTAATTGATTTAAACGCTATCCTGGATTCACAGAAAAAACACTCCACCTCTTTCCAACTCCTTAAATTTCGAAATCCGAAAAATCCTTTCTTAGTGGGTGCCTACTGGTTAAGGGAAGTCTCCCTGAAAAGTTCGTGTCTCTAGGTCCAACGATTTAGGCTGTGCGTTGATGAGAGTGTGAGTGCGTGAGTGAGTAAGTGATAGAGTGAGTCATATTATATTGTATATATATATATATATATATATATATATATATATATATATATGCTAGCTGCCCGGCCGTGGCTTTGTCCACGTGTCAGGACACTTCATTTTATATATTAAGATAAAGTGTCCTGACTCACTCACTCACTCATTAACGCACAGCCCAAACCGCTGGACCTAGAACCATTAAATTTTGAGCGAAACTTCCCCTTGCCCCGTAGGCACCCGCTAAGAACGGATTTTTCGAAATTCAATAATTAAGGGAGTGAAATGTGTTTACAAAGAATCTGTGATATCTCATTAACCGGGAAAACTATCATAAATTTTTTTACTTCAAAATATTGGCCAAAAAATGCATATTTGCGAATTTTTGATTTTGTGAGATTAAAAAATTAAGGGGTGCAGAGCCTTAAATGTGTTTTTCATTAATCCGTGATTTTTCCTTAACCATTTCAGATAGTGAGGGGATTTTTTTCTCTAAAATAATGCTTATGTAAATATCTAAAAAGTGCTTTTGGAATTTTTCGAAATTCTTCCTTGAAAGTTCTTAAAAAGAAATCGTGTTTTTAATTAATCTTACTTATATCCTTAACCAGTTGAAATATTGAAATGGTTTTTACTGTAAAATACATCTTACGTAAATATAAAAAAAAAAGTAATGCCAGGATTTTTTGAAATTCCTCCTCGAAAGCTGTTAAAAATAAAATGTCATTTTAAATAATCATCTGTACCGCTTATACCCGTTGAGATATCGGGATGATTTTTGATAAGAATGAAGCTTATGCAAATATCTACAAATATATTTCAGGATTTTATGAAACTCTAAAATTAAGGATTTGAAAAGCAGTGAAATGTTAAAGTCTCCCGAAAAAAGAGATGATCATGGAGAAATAAATGAACAGTTGTTTCTTTTTGCCAATATACTCAGAAATAAAATCACTACATACTACATACTACATACTACATACTACATACGAATGAATTATCACGACCTGCCTTTAAGCATTCACTTGGGTACTGTATAAAGTTTGTGGTGTGGGAGGGGTGGGGTTACGGGTTCGTATTCCGTGCAAGACTTTGCAATGGGAATTACTATCACATCATACGAGCACATTGCGCGCGCTCTTTACACTGAGCTAAGACAATTGATAGTCCACTTGCTCTAGGTGTCAAATGCCTTCATCGCATATTTTATCCAGAGTTACTATTTACATTACATAATTTCACGTGGGCAAAGCCGCAGCCGGGCAGTATTTTATAGAGAATTATAGATTAATTAAAAACAAAGATGTTCTGCAATTAAAGTAAGCTCAGCGAAGTGGACTGGATAAAGCTGTTTGTATTTGTTGTTTTAAAGATATACAGAGAATATAGTAACACCATCACTTAATGCGTTATTAAAAGTTAGTTACTCTTTTCTCTAGTACAAGCGGGCGAAGCCGCAAAGGGTCATCTAGTTTTTATATATAGAAGAAGAGAGATTATGGCAAGGGCTTTTTAATGAAACGCTGCTACGGACTTTTTTGTGTTGCCCTGTATATAATAGTAGTTTTCCATGCACAACAAAACAAACTTTGATTTGTTTTCTACTGAGGTGTTTCTGTTTGAACGAAACTATTTTTTCCCAAATAAACGTTTGATTATGGAAAACTAAAAAAATTACATCGTCTATAGACAGCTATTCGCGGCTGCAGACACGTCACCGGTTAATTAAAATTATTATTTGAATTGCCCACAAATGTATTTAATGTGTTCACAATTTGTATTGTATAAATCAAATTAACACACTTGTAACCTTTGTACATTTTTTTTACAAACACGAGAGTGCATCTTCCCGATTGGAGGGAGCGCCAGAGAGCACATATAAGCTCTTTCTCGTAATAATCAGAGAGAGTGCCCTCTCAGAGAGTACTCTTTAAATTGAGACACGGCCTCAGTGGTGTTCGATGGGGTCTTACTTGATACGATATTGTGAAAGTCTAGTTAAGGGCGCGGTTCACCTCACTTTTCAGCGATTTTTTTATAATTTTTTATTTGTACCAAATATATTTTATTTCTTATTTTAGACATATATTGTGATAAAATCTTCTTCATAGGAAATTTGCGTATCTCTCATAGGTTTTGCGTAATGTATCGTAAACGTCAAAATTTGCTATTTACTGTTTTATGTACGCCACTAAAACCAACTGACATACCAAACCGAAAAAAATCACAGTGTTTATACAACAACGTTTTGGCTGTGGTTTGACACACATAAAAACCATAAATATATATTTTTGTATTTTATAAAAAAAATTAAATTTTTTAAATTTTAATTTTTAAAATTCGGCATTTTTTTTATTAAATACAAAAAGACTTTACTTTTTTACATATATCAAATCATAGCCTACAACATTATTGTACACTGCAATTTTTTTCGGTTTGGTATGTCAGTTGGGTTTAGTGGCATACATAAGACCGTAAAGTGCAAATTTTGACGTTTACGACTCATTACGCAAAAACTATGAGAGATACGCAAGTTTCCTGAGAGGAAGATTTACTCTCAACTTATGTCTAAAATAAGGAAACACATGTCTGGTACAAATATAAAAATAAATACGTCGAAAACTGAGGTGTCCGCGCCCTTAAGAAAATTAAAGAGTTTAATTTATCCCGCTACCGACATGAAGAAACTACAATTGTGTGTTCCTCACGCGCAAGATATAGTTGTGCCATACTCTGGAGATCTATTGAACCAATAGCAGTAAACCTCTGAACGGCCGAGTCTATTCAAAGAATAAGTTCTTGAGGTTTTAGCACCAAATGAGAAATTGTAATCTTGGGTATGCACGTATAGAACTGTAAACTCTCTCATGGTACTTATTATGAGATGATAAAAAAAACCATAAAAATTATACTTTAAAAACTTTTCAGGGAATTTAAATAACCTTTAAAACATGGCATGGACACGAATTGCATGAAAAAAACATATATGTTCACACATTATAGAACACATATGCATGCAGGTTCCTGAAATTCCCTTTGGTCAGCAAGTTTTTTCGAGGACCTCCCGTTTCCCCCATATTTTTCATTCCAACGCTGCTTCATACATCATGTCACCTCTCACCAGAAACGAAATCGCTGTTATAAATGGCTTATCAGCATATCATTACTTTATTTCCTTCATTACTCAGAAATAATGCAGTCTTTAAATTGTCATGTCTTTTCGATAGTTTGAGTATTTAGAGACATAATATTTAAGTACTTTTAATACTAAACAATTTACTAACTACAGCATTTCGCTGTGTTGTGCATTAATATAAATTTTCTGTTTACCTAGGACTCTAAATTTGCTGTAAATTACTTAACAAGTAATATCTCAACATCTTTATCGAAATTCAGTTGTTCGCAAACCTAGAATTATTCATTTTATTATATTAATTTGGTTCGTCCATGTAACATTTATGTGCTTGACAGTGATATAGGCTACGTAGTTGTTCTTCCTACGTGAGATGCTGTACAAAATTTACCTCTACGGTTACGTTGTTATAAAAATCAAGCTAAAATTCTCGCTTCATGTTTTACAGTAGATGATCCATTAAATACTGTGTCTTGCTGCATCAAATAATGAGGTCCTTACAATAAGGACAATCTGTAAATTTTTGCGTTTTAGTGTGCGTTGTAACGCTAGTGCAACGTTTGAGAGCTACGTAAGCGTGATATATTTTGGTCAGCGCTCAACATCGAGGTCTTTAGCGCTGGTGAGGAATGACATGAGGTGAGTTTGGAGCTGCGCCGGAATGAGGGAGCGGGGGAAACGGGAGATCCCCGAGAATACACGCCGTTCAACGGCATCGTCCTACACGATTCCCACATGCGAAAATCATGGGACTGACCCCGCCGGGAATCGAACCCGGATAGCCTTTTTGGAAGGCGATTGGTCTGATCATTCGACAACCGGTATATCTTTGAGATCTAAGTGGCCTTATTTTTAAGTGTTTGGAGAGGACATACAAAATAGTCCCTAAAACCCTGCAGTAAGACACTAATTTCGTTTTTAGGGGAAAATGAGAAACAAATGCTGTCATGCGTGCTTCAGAGGGGAGGGGGGGTACTAATGTCATCTACGCAACATTCGTTAGAGTAACAGCACCTTGTAGTACTCGGATACCTTGTTTTGCGTGCAAGCATTTGTCACGCGGATTTAAGAAACATTCATTTTAATTTTCCTGTGACTTTTTAAATTATAATATAAAAAACAGAACAGAAACATAAAATTTAAATTCATAGTAAGTATGACGAGTGCATTTGCACGTTCTGCTGACATATTTCAGTTTGCTAGCCGGCACGGAATAACGTTATGAACTCAATCAAGTTGACGGGAAAATTTATTTTTGAAGGCGAGTATTAATTTTTTTAATTTTAAATGCACACATGAGATACCATAGCCTTCAAACTAGCATTAAATTAATAATTTTATATATATTCTATGAAAGAGGATAATCGTCAGCATCTAAGATATGTCCACATACAGTGTTAGAACAAAATATTTAACAGAACAAATGCAAATGGTTTTTAATCTTCCTCTTGCATTTCCAGATATTAGTTACACGTAATTACCTCCTCATTTGGCAAGATTAATGTGACATATTCTGAGCCTGACTGCTTATTCTTAAAGAAGGATACGATTTGCCAAAACTGGTGAGATCAAGTGTTATGAACACTTAATTATAATTCAATAAAATCACAAAAAGGGGCGTAAAATAATTAGTTTTAGGCATTTCTTGTTGGTTTCAAAGTTATAACATCTGAATTCGTCTTACAATTTATGTTAACATACTTGGGGATAAAGGATATATTTCCTAACTTTAGCAGTTTTATTTTACTCTAGTTGCAACTTACTTCAAGATACAGATATTTCAGTTCTCAAGAAGGGAAGCCTCCTTCCTCCAATATGTGTGTTTTCCATTGCCACTGTGATAGGAGGCCTATTTTGAGTACTATTTAATTTGGCAATTGTATTTATTCTTATCACTGATTTCTACATGTCACATACAATAATCAGTGTAATTTTCTATTTAAACTCAGCAGAAATGTGCAGTTTCTAAAAACAATCGTTTACAGTAATAATGTAAACACCCACAGCTGGCACTGTCAACTTTGAGTTTGTAGCCACTGAAATTATTTATTTTTATTTTATTGACATTTACGAATTTTCGACAGCAAGGACATTAGGTACGTTTACATACAACTTTACGAAAATATTAGAACTAGGAAAGGTGTCGGCAATGGCTTCTGTTAAGAAACCAAACCCTCATTACACTGAAGCGATTTCGGGAAGCCATAGAAATCGAAATTAAGATGGCCGGTGCTGGGGATTGAACACGTCCTCGCGGATGCGAGTCCAACGTGATACCGTTAATTATTTATATACGCCCTACACCCCCACGACGTGTATCTTAAACAAAGGTTAACTTGATCGCGTATGTATTAATTCTTCAAATTCAATACAATTTTAAGGGCTTGTTCCCGATTTTTTTTTTTCAGACTGGTGCCAATAACTCAAATATTTTTAACCAAAAGTTTTGAAAAAATTTGAGTTAATGTGCAATCACACGATGCACAATACTGTGGACGCGTTTTTTTAAATAATGAACTATTTACCAGCAGAAAAATAATTACCATAATTTTTGCTTATTTTCACGACGAAAAACGTGGTACTTTGGTTATTGAAATCTAAAAAACCGTTCAGTATAATTCTACAAAAAAATTCTGCTACAAATTATAACATATAAGTGTCAAAACTGTGCAGCGAAATTTTGATATGAGTATTAGGTAGCAATAAAAAAATATTTTCGAAATCACTGCAAAACTCCGTTAACAAGGCCTTAACAACGGAGAACAAACGCAGTTATTGAAAAGCCGCACGCAATTAAAACTACACTTTTTAAATATTCAGTTCCACGCTATTTCAGTGTGAACTACAACAAGATATCCCGCTTGATTACACACCGCCCACAACACCTAACACACATTCCAAACATTTCCTATGTATATGCGTATATACATATATATACGCATATTCCATCTGAAATAATTAATAAATGAAATAAAAAGAAAGACCTATTTCATTCTTTGGACCGATATATCAAAACAGAGCAAAGATTACAGGATCCACTTCTGGAACTCGGTCGACTACATTGGCGGAGAACAGCATTTAAACCAGGACTCGGATGCGACCTAGGATTGTGCGAGAACGAAAATTAAACGATCTTTGTTTTGGAGGGTCAATGGTGCAACCGGTCCTCAGTAAGAAATAACGCGTATGCTTGATATAGGGGAGTATTAACCGAGTGATAAACAAGTAGGCGGTATTGATTTTGTTCGGATTTCCGGTTTCCGCCAGAGTTAATTGTGCTACATGGCGTCATCAACTTTGTGATTACTTTACTGAAAATACTCTATGAAGTATATTTCTACCAGCAATTCACAGGAACAGCAAACTTGTAATCCGGCCATACATAGATTTAGAAACTCTTCGCTGTACCATAAACACTAATTTCGGTAGTACACATGCGAATTTAATTATTTCTGACGGAAATGCGTAAACCCGCAAAATAACAATAATATAGATCATGCTAGACAAAGGTATGAGAGTAGGCTTATTGTCAGTTTTTCACGAATAACAATTCAAAAAGTACTTTAAGATTATCATCTCAGTACATTCGTTTTGTGTATTAAAATATACACTTGTGTGTGTGTGTGTATATATATATATTTTTTCTCTAAAATTCATTGACGTTATGACCACGCTTGCAAATAATTTTAGTGTATATATATCAGAGAGTAATTTTATTAGTAGTACTAGTATTATTGGTAGTAGTAGCGATTATTATCGAATAGGGATTTAATCGTCATGATGGTCAAGGTGCAGCGCATCCAGCTCTTGAAATCGTAATTGAAAGTAATGTACATGATTCACCCGAGTGTACAGCAAAATAAAAATTTAGATGCTTGGTAATAATTCACTGTATCCATTTTCACAACACATCCAGTGTAAATTAAATATCTGAATCCCTAACACACTTAATTTGTTTGTTAAAACGCAAAGAGCACCTTTTAGGGTATATAAAAACCAAAATATATGATATTTATTAAATTTCCCTATGCTCAGAGACTTTGCGTCAAAAATTAAATTAAGTTGTACGAAAACTAATTGCGCAGTAGCATAAACAATAAAATAAACTATAATCCAACAAATTTTTGTAGGTACGTAAAAATCATTGACTACTGAATACGAACAAGCTTATATTATTTTAGACGAAGGTGAAGCTATCAGTAACAATGTTAAAATTGCAAATTCTTTTAAAAATATTTAGCCAAATTTTAATTTGCGACACGGATAATATTATCGATACTCCAACTCTGACTCAGGTGTGTGAGAGTAACTTATTACTACCCACAGTTACTGTCAGCTTAGTTTAATGGGCTATAAAGACTCTTAAACCAACAAAATCCACAGGCGCAGATGGTCTACAAACTTTATAGTAAAGGTGTAAGCGATATTCTAACACCTGTCCGTACTCACATTTTTAATAAAAGCCTTTCTACTACGGCTTGTCTCAATATTCGAAAACATGCAATTCTAGTTCCTATTGTTAAACGGGCGATAAGATTTATTAAACTTTAATGTACATTTTAATTTATTATGTGTGTGCTTTTTAAAAAAATATTTCACGAACATAATTATTTCGTGTATAAAATTTGTTAAATAATTGTCGGCACGAAAATGAAACATATGTCGTAAGCACGTCGATTCAGTACATTTTTAAAATCTAAGCCTGACTTTAGATATATATAAACACTTAAATATTACAGAAATAATTAACTGTATATTTGTTGTTATTTCAAAATATAACTCTCTGAAGGAACTAATGGCAACATCTCTTTATTATGTAATGCTTCCTCTCGTGTACCACGAAGTGGAACGTTATCGCCTCTTCTATTTATAATGGAGATTTAAGTAGGATTACCCCCAATACACACAAATAAAAAAAAAATCTTCCTGGCAACCTTTCTCCCCCTTTTATTCCTTCACTCCCCCTTCCAAAAAAAAAACTCCAAGAGTGACTACAATAACAGAGCACAGTGGAAAATATTTTGTCAAGTCTCTTAAACTCGGTAGCAGAAATCTAGGAAGCATCACCGCGTTAGATACTTTGGCGTATCTATTTTGTAAAAACTATTTAATACACATAACTGTTTGCAAATGTTTGCTTACCTATCTAAATAATAATAACAATATTTAGATAGATAAGCAAACATTTGGAAATAAATATGTTTCTTAAGAAATTTTAATTGAATCATATTTTGTTTGCAAGGGTTTTCTTATAATGAGTCAATTGAAACATGCCTTATTTTTTAAATTGATTCTCCGTTTTTAATTGACAGGATGCGAATTGGTAGCAGAGGTAAGCAATGAATGTTTTCAAAATTTCGTATACGTTCATATAAATATGATAATTTCAATAACGAACATTTGCGTAGCGTCATTAGACGCTGATACGCCCCGGCGTTCCCTCACTGAAAGTTTAAATACTAAATATTTAGTCAATTTGTATTCTGCGTACGTTAATGCAAAAACATACTCGAGTATTTAGAATATTAGCTTGACAACCCGGATATTTCTTTTCCTTTCCTTCTTGTTCCCTCGCTCCTGGGCAATGCCAGCTTGGCTGGACGTACGGTTTTAGTGGCTTGCAGGTATACGCTGTTAAAGTCGTCTGCCACTGTTTTCCGTGTGCGCCGCCATACTGGTGATAAACAACTGGTTGCTATGTAGTTGCTATGGAAAAATTAACGGGAAAATGTCGTGCTGGTTAGGTTGTGTGATTTGATTCCTGGAATACGAACAAATTAAACATAATAAGAATGTAATAACATTGAAATACTATCCCAATTAGTTTTACATTTTCCTTTCATATTTAACTAGCCGAATTTTCTGTTTCATTTTCAAGTTCGAAAAATTCACATCTGGCGTCACTGTATTATGGCAGATATATGTGTATACGATTTACTTACAAATTTTGGTTGTTCGTACAAAAACTTTGCATGTATAAAAACTTAAAAACACCTCGTCTACTTAATAAATGTAATTCACTAAACGTATCAAATGTACAATTTTCACATAAAAACAGGCTATTATATATGGTACATAGGAATTTTATCCGAGGTACATCAGTCATGTTAAAACATTATTAAAATTGTTATTCTATTGCAGCAAGCATTTTTATAAAATAAAACTGCGGACCTAAAACACATGTCACAAATGCCAAACTTACCTACACAAATGATACTACGTACAGCTGGTCTGAATAGGTACATTGGTAGCATATAACTGAATTGTTATATTTTTTAATTGCTCATATAGTAATATACTGACGCTGACAGTGAAGGTAATTTTAAATAGCTGGAATGGTAGAGACGGCCCAATTCCTTGGCCCCCTCTTTCGCAGGATATCACACCGCTCGTTTTTTTCTTATGGAAATATGTTAAGTACATCGTGTATAGACCTCTTTGGCCAATATGGCAGAATTAAGGCAGAGGATTACTGCTGCCATTGAGTCTGTCGATGAAGGCATGCCCGCGCGGACATGGCAGGAAATGGAGAATTGGTTTGATCTGCTTCGGGTCACAAAGGGTGCACGTGCTGAAGTCTACTAATTTTGTATAAAACCTTTATGATATGCTCATCCATAAGCAGCAAATTGCATGCTTCTATCACTTTTCCTAACTAACAGTTAAATTTGTAGTGATAATTTGTGGACAACCTGTTTGAATTTCACCATACATAATTATGTATATTAGCTTAATCTAATTTATCAATATATACTCGAGCCGAAAAAATCCCCTTCCTCCTTCCGCAGAACTCCAAACCCTTCCCTACGAGATCTGCAGATGTGGCAAAGAACAAATTTCTGTTGTCTCCACGTAATGTCGGTCTAACGTTCAATGCTAGGTTCCCGCTCGAGACGACCAGTATTTGAAAATTCCTGCAGCTGATTTGCACCTCCTTCAAAACATATTTCGAATGATTTAAATAAAATGTAAGCTTTTTATTGATAATGAGAAAAAAAATTGTCGATTCACTTGCCTATAGCTATAGGCTAGACGCCACAGATGTGAATTTGAGCATACGGTAGCTGCTTGTTTGCTCGTTGCTGGAGTCCAGAAATATTCGTGCACTGTTGTATGTTCAAGGAGAAAAATCACATCAATGTTACCGTTATTTTTGCTACTTAACCATTAATTAAGTAACGTTACTGTGATGACCTGTAGCTAAAGTTGGTAATTTTTGGTGAAAAAATTATGCAACAATTTGCATCAGTGCATAACGTCTGCACCTCCCTTCGCTGCTATTGGCAGAGTGTATTTGTGAAGAGAAGTAGTTCATTCGACTGTGCCAATGGAATAATTTACTGCGACACCACACGTCTGTGATTTGCGGGGAGATCCCCATCACGTTGACAGTTAATAACAGCCAATCACTGACACCAGTGGCAGCTCGTAAGTTGTTGGCAGGTAGGACACAAGTTGCAGAGAAGTATATAGTGTTGTGCGCTAGTTGACGCAACAGCCACTGACGCTGGTATGTAGGTGCTGCTTATTACTGACTGGTTACAACACAATTAGTAGCCAGTAGATATTTCATGGTAATTGGTATACGGCGGCGCGTTCACAGGAGTATACAGTTCTCGACACCTTGTGCACTCCCTGGCAACAACCTACGAGCCGCCACTGACTGACCATGAAGCAGAACTGCACACGTGCACATGAGGCACTGAAATAAAAGGTTGTAAAACTTTCTTCACCAATAATCACGAGGCCTTCCTTTAGTTTATAAAATATAAGTAAAAAAAATAAAGGCCCCAGTCATGGTGTATTATTGTGCGAAGTGAAGAGATTTTGGTCAGCACGTAACGCTGGTGAAGGGCGACGTGATGTGAGTATGGAGCAGGCCTGGAATGATGGGGCGGGAGAAACGAGAGATCTCCTAGAAAACTCACCTATCAGAGGCATCGTCCGGCTCGATTCCCCAATGTAAATATCTGAGGACCGAACCTTGATTGCATTTGTGGGAGGCCAGTGCTCTATCAACTGCGCCAATCACAGCCTCATGTTATTGTGTGGTGAGACAGCTACCAGACAGGTAAAGTAGGCTTCAGTGTAGGGATTTTTCATTGAAGAAGTAAAATTTTACCGCTCTTAGATAACTGACACATAGTTACGTCTTGGTTTACAACTGCAGTTCCATAAATCTTTATTATTGACTCAGAGACCTCTAGGATATGTGAGAGATGTTTGAGAAAATTTCGAACGTGAGATATACCTATACAGGATTTAATCCAAGAATGTCCCGAAAATAGTATGTGTATTTTTAACATATTTACGACACTTGACTAACTCTGTTGAAAACTGTTGGCACAATCATATAGTTTAAAAAAAGAATTGGACAGAAATAGAGTTTGGTTGCCAGTACATTGTTATTGCTTCTTCAAGAACCGAATTTTTAATCATCAAAATATTTTTGTTTTTGGTTTTCATATTATAGACCTTGTTCTCTTCTGACAGATTTGTTGGTTTTATAATGGAATTGATAACGGCAACCAATCCTGTTGTATGTCCCTACACAAGTTTTTCGGAAACTCACTTGAAAATTTTCTGAAGGAGAATGTTCGTCCAAGAATGTGACAGTTATTTATTTCATTTTACAGCGTAGTTCAACTCGCAATGAAAATATCTTCTCTTGAAATTCGAGTTAATGCCATACATTTTTGCAAGATATCGAAAACGGCGTTGTATAAAACCACGATGATCGAAACATTAATAGTAATCGGTATCACCGCAACCGTTAAAATATATAGCCTCAGAAACATAATTAATTGGGTATGTTGCCAACCTAACTAAATTAACTGCCTTTAGAATAACTCCGAGATAAGCGTAGTTGTACTGTATTGTGTAAGGTAATCGTGACTTAAAACATGGTCCTAACACCAACGAATGCGTATTTAATAGTTTTAAGTACCTAAGTACGTACTAACGTAATATTCTTTTCCGTATCGGAGTGACGTGCATGAACTATATATTGCAACGTCAACGCTGATACTTTCATGTGTGCGTCACTCATTTGACTGTGCCAATCAGAACGACGTTACCTGCAACACAGTAGGTCTGTGATTTGCGGATAGAAACTCCAAGACGCTGAGAGTTAAATCATCCAATCACAGACCATAAAGCAGAGCTGCAGGTGTTCACGAAAGGCAATGAAAGAAAGTGATGCAAATATATTTTCACAGAAATTTCCAGTCTCTAGCCATTTCATATGACGGTGACAAAGGTTCTTTTTTGTTTAATATCAGGCCGTTTGACAAAATTTTGCTGTGTAGGACAATATTATTATTTTTGTCTAATGTAGATCTCGATAACACGAAACATTGTTTAAACATTTATTTTCATATTTAACTTCGTTTTCGATATCTTCCAAACTTTTAACAACAAAATTTAATTTCAAAGATTGTTATCCCTCTTACGAAAAGAGCTAGGTTTTAAGATGCTACGTACAATTGACACAAATCCACAGATGGATTTACCTCGCTGGGTGAATTTACAATCGCCGGTCATTAATAAAACTGATTTCTCGAACATTCTAATACAAATCTTAGAGCACAGGCGACTGAACGCTGTGGATGAGACGAAAATTGCGAACAGAGAAATAGGTTTAAAGCAGTCAACCATTCATGTTTCAGTTTTCATGCGGCCAAACAAGTGAAGTGAAGAGATTTCGGTCAGTACTTAACAACGAGGTATTTAGAGCTGGTGAGGGGTTATATGATGTGAGAATGGAGCAGCGTCGGAAGGCATGGAAGGGGAAACGGGAGATCCCCGAGAAAACACGCCAATCAGCGACATCCTCCGGTACGATTCTCACATGCGAAAAGCCGAGGACTAACTCCGCCGGGCCTCGAAACCTCGATCGCCTTAGGTGAAAAGTCTGACCCCTCGACCACGGTAAAAAAAAAGCGCATACCAGTTGAATCAATTAGTTATTTGGTTGCATGGCAGGTTTAGTTCGCTCAACTAGAGTGTTTAAATTGAGATCTATAAAATGTTTGACGAGTCACCTATACAGGATATCCACCAACAGCCGTGAACTAGCACACAACGTGAATTCTGACCTAATTGGAGACTAAATAAATTTGTGGCAAATTGCTATACGATGACAATTTACGTTCAAAACGTGGCACACAACACGGAGAATGTCCCCTGATGTGCTCCACGTCGAGGTGTTATTTTAAGTAACCTGGAGATATGCTTGGACTGCTCTGGATTTGAACCTGTGCGCATAATATAAGTGATGAGATAAGTAACATATGTGCCACATCGTGCACGTAAAATGTAATTGTTCAACGTTTTGCCCCTAACATTTTTTTCTCCAATTTAGCGTATGATTCTCGTGGTGTGCTAATTAACCGGCCGTACCTGAATACAATGTTTGGTTCAGTCAAGAAATATATTGTTCCTTCTGATACGTACTAGATTCGCATTATATAAACATTTAAATGGTTGACTGTACGAAAAGGTATTTCTCTGCGTTTCACGTGAAGTGGAGTCAGTTTGTCAGTGAGGTTTGTGAGTACACGTTATTCATCCTAAAGAGTTTCATTTTACAATTAGACTGAGTGTATTTTAGGCTGTAGGACTTAACCCTTTCAGACCTGGCGTACGCAAATGAGGCCAAAAAAATTTCAAGGTCATTTAATTATTAAAATTGTACTAACTACGATAAAAATTTTAAGGTACAGTTTTGTATGTATATTTTGTGGTTTTGCACTTGGAACCATCTGTTGGACTCTGTACAAACTTGAAATTATTCATTTTTTTTTTTTTTTTTTTTTAACTAAGTCATTTAGCCTAAAGTTACACAACTTAAAATTTCTAGCCAAAAGCGTTACAGCCTAAAATCTTTCAGCTTAAAGTCACTCCACCTAAAGTCGTTTAGCCTAAAGACATACTGCCTAAAATCTATTTATTCTTAATTTCAGACTCAAAATTTTTAGGCAATGATTTTAGACAGTGTGGCGGTCTGCCCAGCCAAAAATTAAACTGGGTGTATTTTAGGCTGTACGACTATAGATAGAACGACTTTAGGCTGAGAATTATAGGTTGTATGACCTTATGCTGAAGTACTTTAGGCTGGGTTACGATAGGTAAAACGATTTTATGGTGAATGATTTCAGGCTGCGTGTCATTAGGATGAAAGAATTTAGGTTGAACGATTGCAGGCTGGGTGATTTTAGGCGTTGTGAATTTAGGCTGAACTTCTTAAGGCAATGTGACTTTAGGCAGAACGACTTTAGACGGCGTGACTTTAGGTTGAGTGACATAACGCTAACTAGTATTAGGCTGTGCTGAACGACTGTAGGCTGAGTGATTTTAGGCTGAATGATACAGGATTGTTGTTGTTGGTTTGTCACAGGTGGCGTGGATCCACATCGACCGGCAGATGATCCTGACGATCCACAGACACGTGATAGCACGTATCCCTAGGTTCAGTGTATCACACACACAGAAGACTTGGTTGCTGCACGTCAGCGGGGTCCAGCAGGAGGATCGTGGCTACTACATGTGCCAGGTCAACACCAATCCTATGATCAGCCAGGTTGGCCACCTGCAGGTCGTTGGTGAGTTGACAAGTTGCCACCTCTGCACTTACCTACGAAGGGCTTGTGCCTTAGTTTTTCAGTTACTTCAAAAAATCATTTTTTATTGCTACCGAACACTCGTATCGAAATTTTGCTCCACAGATTTGACACTAACGTCTCATAATTTGTAGCTGAATTTTTTCGTAACAATGTACTGGATGATTTTTTTACATTTCGTCATCAAAATTGCAACGTTTCAGTCGTGAAAATAAGCCAAAATCAAGCTTTTTTTTTTTTGCTGACGAACGGTAAATTATTTTTAAAACCGCATTCACAGTACTGTGCATTGTGTGACTGCACGCTGTCTCAAATCTTTTCAAAGCTGTTGGTTAAAAAGTATTTTTCTTGGCACCAGTATGAAAAAAAAAAGTAAGGAACAAGGCCTTAAGTGGAGTTCCTAGCAAGATGTTTTCTGTGAAAATCAGTGTTTGCGTGGATACGCAGGCAATATGTTCGTAACTGAAGAGATTGTGGTCAGCACTTAAGGCCATGCTATTTAGTATTTACGTTCTTTTGCGATATTTTTTTTTTAAGCTTAACCGAGAGCATATGTCAAAACTTTATGTTAATTTCGTTTGAATTTATGCGTTCCGTCTTAGTTAGTTGTTTCATTGCAAGAATTTATACGGTTTCGACAAAAAGTCAGTTATCGGAATTTCGTTAAATACAAATTAGCTAAAATCGTAGTATTTACCACATTAAAAAAATCAGCCGACATGAAGAAGATGAATTCAAGCAAAACTTCTAAACTGATTTCTGATATCTGCTCTCGTTTAGGCGTAAAAAATTAATATGAATCCCACGTGCGAAAACTCTAGGATAACCCCCCCCTCCTCACACCGTGAATCGCGCACGGTTCGTATTGGTAGGGAATATGTCCGTAAAACAGTTCGGGGAACATAGTTTCTTTCCAGGAAAGCTAAAAACAAACTATTTTCTGTAGATGCCACTGTTTGCTTTACTTCTATCGTATGTCCTTGGACCGACGGGGTCGCAACTTGAGTAAATCAGTGTAGACGAAAGAAAAAATCCCCAATAAATGTTTTAAAATTACAAAAACACATTTAAAATTTAAAAAAAAAAATGTAAATCACAGTGTTTCCTTGAAAATCACCAAAGAAACCTTGAAAATAGCAAAAAAAAAAAAATCTCAGAAAAAACTCTGTGGATCCCCAAAAAAAAAAAAACAATTGAAATTCAGTAAATATATTTCAAGTTTTACAAAATTTATTGAAATCACAAAAAAAAATCTTTAAATATCTCGAAAAATCTATTTAAATCAGAAAGGAATATTTTTAAACTTAAAAAAATCAATAAAAATTATAGTAAAAATTATTAAAAATCTCAGAAAAATCTTTGTAAACCTCTAAAAAAAATGTCAAATTTACAAAGTATCTTTAAATATCACATAAATATTTGTAAGTCACAAAAAAAACCTTGAAAATCGTCAAAATAACTCTGAAAAACACAAAAATTATAGGAAATCACAGAAAAATCTTTGTAACCTCCCCTTAATCTCGAAAAAAGGAAATAACTCTTTAAAAGTTTAGAAATTCTGTAATTTTTTTTTCGAAATCGCAAAAAATAATTTTATATCCCAAAATATCCTTGAAATCAGCTAAACTCCCAGAAATTAAAAATAATAAATTCTTAACAATAATAAATTCTGCCAAGAACTGGTAAATGTTAAAATATTCTATCAACATTTGGTATCAGTAACTAGAACCACAGTGACATGAAATAACCGTATCGCTCATCTCTAGTAAAAAAACTAGTAACGACAAGGTACAAAGGGTAAAGTAATGAATTTATTCAACCCATTAGTACATACATCCTAGCATCAAACAAGTCAGATGCGAAACCAGGAGGCAGAAGAGGTGAGTTAGAACCCCCCATATCTTTTTTTCAGTCACAAAGGAAAAATAACCACTAATGACACAATACTGTTGGTATTTGTATTAATTATTACATCAAGGGTACACGGGATAAAATAATTACGTAATATTTTTCACAGTCTAGTAAAACTCTAATTTTAGTGCACTAGTAATAATGACCATAATAATAAATAGTTTAAGCTTATACATATTACATTTATATGTAGCATACAGGCTATATGTTGTTAATAATTGTAGTCTTTATAATTTTATAACAAATGTAACACTAAAAATTTATTATCTCACAATCTTGACAGTATGACGTTACATGCTTTTCCCCATGCGATATTCAAATATTGCCAACTGGTTCAAACATTTACTATCCGTTAAATTTGCTGCTTAAGCAGTGTTAAAATTCTACCAAAAAGTTGAAGAAATACAGATGCACGTGTAGAGGGACAGAAATAAAGGCCTGTTCGCTGACACGTGTTCAACGAACATTATATCACACCTGACTTCATAATTAGGGTGTTACTAATTCAGTTATTCACGTTTCTTTTAATCTGGACCTTCCCAGTTTATTATTACCAGTGAAACTGTTTATTTGCCGTTTTGGGCGTTTTATTTGTATTTTATGTTTTACACACTGTTCTAGAACATTTTTGAAAATATATGCACTCAGTAAGGAATTATTGGTCCCATTTGCAACCATTGCTGCCCAATATTTTTCCGCTTTGATGCAGGCTTTTTAAAAACCCTGAGATGCATTAATTCTCGCCCTGATATCGGACACACATATTGAACTTGGGTGAATGGCGTGAATATGGAGCTGCATCGGTAATGAAGGGCAGGGGAAAATTAACATTCTCGAGTAAACGTACTGACCTGTGACTTCATCATAACATAATTTCAGCTTTCGAAAATACGGGCTAATGTCGACGGCAATTGACCCTGTGATTGGTTTATGTAGTGCGTGTGTGGGGTGTGTAAACGGGGTTAATATTCGAACATTTTTATACATCTGTCTTGTGATCTAGCTGACTCACGGTAGAATGTGTCATTTATTTTGCCGTACTATTGTTGCTGTCCTATCTCACTCTGGCCAGTTCTGCCTACTATTCCCTCCAATCAATAAATATAGAACCCAACATCCAGCGATTCAAATATTAAATTATTATTAATATTATGAAAATCAGTATTTCAAAGGTTATGTATTTTACGTAATAATATAATATGTTGTGATTGTATATTTACATTTTTATTGGATTGTTTAACACCACCATTTAATGTCCCATTTTAATGTAGAATAGGAACCATCTTCCAAAATTATTGCAATCTACGTACATTTATTTTAATGAGTCTTTAAGCAAAAATTTTCGCTATGAAGTAATACTAATATTGGTTGGCAGGATTTCCAGATGACTGTACTATTAATTTAAAACACATAAGTATATTACCGTTTGCCTGACAAACGTTAAGTAATAAGTTCGATGCAATGTATAGAAAAGATCTTCTCTAAGTAAAATGTTACCAATATTAACAACTGTCATAAGATTTGGAAGGTAAATTTTATTTGCCTGGCTGGGTCATCATAAACATAGTGATTTATTATAGTTTCGTAAATAACATTAACTGTTAGTATTAGGGGACAACGTGCATTAGAAAAAATTGACTCTAACGATGTTATTTTACGATTTATGAGGTTGCTAAACTGACACCAATGCGGACATCCATTAGGACGTGATAACAACATGCTACATCGCAACACTGCAACATTGTTGAAGTCTGGTAATTATTAACTTTTGTCCAACTCCCTAGTAATAAACTGAAAACTGACTTTGGCAGGAAGGAATGTAAAGAATGATGTACTGGTTTGTACTCAGTGTGGGGACTGAGAGTTCTAATTTTGCCACTGTCGTTTGACTTGCCGCAGCACTTGAATTTTAAAGTGTTGAACACTTAACGAGGATCAACATTTGTAGGCCTACAAGTCACACTGAATTTTACATTTAGTTCGTAAGGAATTAGTACTCCATTTATTTCCGCAGTCTTCCATAGAATATTCAGTGATTCTGTACACAATTATGCTGCCTGAATAAATGATACTCTGGCGCTCAAACTTTTATATTAATGTTTCGCACTTCATTGTGTGTATACTTACTGAATTACACAATAATTTCTGTAATACTTAACGTATGTCAAGGAAAAATTACAGAGAATAGGAAAACATAAATAAGCAGGGTATGCTTTAGTCAACAGCGAAAATTCTGCGCACATTTATTACATAATTTCTTCAAAGATAATATTGTAATTGTTTGAAATGCATTTATTTCTTTTAAAAAATATACAACTGACTCTTACAAGAAAATAATAAAAGTTGATGAAATAGAAATATAACAAGATGTTAGAGCATTATTGATAGGCCTATTTTACTCAAAATGGGTGCAAATTAACCCTAAAAATTAAAATAGTTTACGTAATCCAGGGATATTAAATTATAATATTGATTAATATATATGATACACGAGATATACTAAACATAAGTCGGCTTGCTAAGTAATATGCGAGTAACTAGTTTAATAAATTAGGGAAACATTTTTTTTAGAAGTTTTCTAATACGAAGAAAAAACAGCAGTTATTTTTAAAATATAAAGACAGGATGAATGAATTCCATAAAAGTAAAGTGAACTTTGTATGCAGTATATGTGTACCAAGTTTGATGAAATTTTGAAAAATATTCCCGAGGATATGATACTATGCTAAAATACATAAATGGTCGCTGTTTCGAAAATATGAACACAGTATGAACGAAATACATAGAAAAATCTAGTCAGCTGTGCATGTAGTATACGTGTACCCAGTTTGATCAAATTCAGAAAAATATTCCCTACGATATACAATGCTATGCTAAAACTGTAAAAATGACCGCCATTTCGGAAATCTGAACAAACTATTAACTAAACACACAATATTCAATTCAGCTTTGTATGTAGTACATGCGTACCAAGTTTGGTGAAGTTCTCGACAATATTTTCTAAGATTTGTGATACTATACTAAAAATATAAAAATGGCCACCATTGTGAAATTATGCACACAGGATGAACGAAATACAAACAAGTAAAGTACATTTTGTATGTAGTATGTAGGTACTAAGTTTGATAACAATTTTAAATTACGGTTCCTTAGATATCTGGCTTGATCGAAAAATGTTAAAATGGCTGCCATTTGAAAATGTGAACATGGCGTAAACGAAAAATATATGTAAAAGTCAAAACAGATTACAAACTACTATGTGTGAACTAAGTTTAATTAAATTCTGTCCACTGGTTCAAATGTTTTTAGGGGACACACGAACATAAATACACACACACACATTACACTTTTGACTCAGTGATAGTGTCGTCATTTTCACCTCAATTGGATTTAATTTTTAACCAATGATGGTAAGATTTTGCGAAATTCGATCACTGAAGAGGTGTAAAGAAGCAACATTTGTTTTCATTTGCGCTATTGTATCTACCTAACCAGTTGAGATATTGCTATAGAATGTGCTGACATAACAACGATATTTAATTATGTTAAGCTTTATACTGAGAAAATAACTCTCAAATACCCTGGGAGGGGAAGGGGAGCTGTCTTAGCAAACATTTCAAATCAGACAATCAGAAAAAGCAAGTACAGCCATAGAGAAGTAATTTATAGTGAAGTTAACATTACGCAATTATATCGTTACCTATTGTTATACAACGTCTATGTGCCCAGTGACGCAATATTTAATGTTTTTATGAACTTCCGAAGAGGTACGTATTGAAGGCACATTCTTCAATGGCCATGCTAGAGACAAACGAATCGTAATACCACGTATACTACTTATACCATCTGAATCCCCCCTTACGTTCTTCTATTTGTCTATGACTATAAATAATGTCCGTGGCAGGGATAGACTTAGGGACAGGTTTTAGCCTTACCTACTTAGCCTGCTGCAGAGTAAGCTCAACCTGAAGCTTGGTTATTCTAATACTTAATGGCCAAGCTACTAATCTGGCATACAAAGAGGTCCTACAATTTAATAAATATACGCTATTACGAGTAATATATGCGGACAATGTCACGGACAGACTGTTAGAATATTAATTACAATTGGTTTGTTCGTCGTCTATGCGAATTTGTACCAGTCAAACGATCTTCTGCAAAAAAAAAGTGTAGGGAGGCAAAAAAAGTTAGAGGGACAGAAAAGGATACAAAAAATTGTGAACAAATAATTTTTTTTTTTTTTTTTAAGTTGTGCACGCGCACGCGAAGGAGTCTACCATTTTTTCTGGAGGGGAAGGTAAGCATAGGTATAACGCAGTATAGGTGCAGAACGTGATACCCAAAAAACTTAGGAGAAAAAAGTAAAAAACTTTCGTGAGTTTTGCGTGCGTCCAAGAAGTTTTCAGCTGAGAAAAGTTAATTTCTGACGGGAGGGATTCAAAATACAGTAAAGGAATAGAACAGTGTAACAGAAAAAATTAATTTTATGAGAACAATGTTTGCGAGTTGTGTGTACAGCCACGACAGTTTCTACTAAAACCAATTATAATTTGTGGGAGGTGGGATACAAAACGGGGTACAGAAGCAGAGCGGGGTACACAAAACAAATTGTAGGACAATTTTCTTTTTCAAAACATATTTAAAACATACATTAATTACCTATAACATAACTTTGCGCCATTTCGCACATTTAAAATATTTTCTTTCAGATATATTATCAGATTAAATTGAAAACCCCGCAAACGAAGTTGCGGTAGCCAAATAATCTTTATAATATAAAAGAGAACATTGACTGACTGACATATCAAACTGTATCCCAAACCACTGGACCTAGAATAGCGAATTTTTTTATGTAGTTTACCCTAAGGTCGTTGGCGAGCACTAAGAAGGGATTTTTTGAAATTCGACTTGAAATGTATTTCAGAAGAAACATCGATAGAACTCGAACCCGATGGCCTACAGTCGTGATTTTTACTTTACTAGTATATATATATATATATAAGCCTATTTAAGGATTTCTAAAAAAATTCAACATTTAAGGGAATGTAATTACCTTAAATGTGTTTCCGATTATGTATCGATATCTATCGAATCCTTTGGGATAGAGAGTTTTTCTATTTACTTCAAAATGTTACTTACGTAAATACTCAAGAAGTAGTTTTGGGATGTTTTGAAATTCCACCCCCAAGCAGTAAAAAGGGGCAAAATGTGTTTTTTTTATGAATCGTCTATATCACTGAAACACGATTGACTATCGTCGTAATTTTTACTTCAATTGGTTACGTACACAAGTGTATATGACAGAACTCCAAGATGTTTCGAAATTTGATAATTAAGGGGGTGAATATACTTGAAATGTGTTTTCCATTATTCCTCCGTTTCTATAGAACCAATCGAGATATCTAAGTGATCTTAGCTTTATATTGACGCTTTTGTAAATATCCCAAATATTATTACAATAAATTTTCCGAATTCGGCCCCAAAGAGGTTAAAAATGCGTAAAATATGTTTTCGATTCACAATCGATCTATATCGATCCCATTTATTTATGTATAGCGACGTGGTTTTTTGTTGACGATTGACGCTTACCCAAAAACTCTGAAAAGAAATTTCAGGAATTTTTGGAATTCTCCAACTAAGGAGGTGAACACGGGTGAAAAATTATTAAATGTGTTTTTAATTAATCGTCGACATATCATAAACCCAACGGGCTATTGTCGTGATTTTCACGTCTAAGAGACACCAGTTAAGTTGTCGAAAATGTGATACAAGGGTATTTTGAAATTCTGTCTCTTAGAAGGTGAAAAGACCTGGAATGTGTTTTCGATAAATCTTCTATGTATATCGAGCTATTCGAGGTATTCAGTCTATTTCTGCTTTAGGATGATGATTACGTAAAAGGTTTTAAGATTTTTTCCAAATTTGAACTTTCAGTACTGTAACAGGGGTTATATGTGATTTTTAATGAATGATCAATTTTGCTTTGACTGAATGAGCTATCGTCATGATTTCCGCTTTACTTGGATACTTGAACAAATATTTAAGGCGTGCACTAAGATTTTTCTAAATTAACACCTAAATAGTTAAAAGAGCATAAAATTTGTTTTCTATCAGCCTATGATACTTATCTAACCAGTAGAGATATTAAAGTTTTATTCACATCAGAATGATGCTTACGTAAGTACCTAAAGAAAGTAGTGTAGGTTTTTATTTTTATTAGATAACATAGTAAAATTTTAAAAAGTAACCCTTTTTTTAGAAATGTTATTAGATAACTTAATAAAATATAAAACTTTGTTTGTGAACTTCCAAAGTAGACAATGAGGAAAGCAAGTACGACCAGTGAGAAATAAATTATACAGGAGCTTCTTTCTACAGCTTTATCGAGACCACGGCCATAGAGGAACATGTCTGGACACTTGGAGTTGAAAATTGACCCTCTTATGACTGATTGGCGCCACTAGCACTCTGGTGTTGTTTTAACATAGTGTAAATGGATCTACACGGAGCAAGCTTATGCCGGAACTGCTTGGAGCAATGCTAGTACGATACTATATTGCAATGTTATAGCAATACTTCATTACTAGAGGCGCTTTCAGTCATAACGGGGTCAACTCAGTAGCATGGGTAGATATGATAGTGTCCAGACCCAGGGGGGCGACACTACATAGGCCCTAGGCTTGCTCTATTGAAAATAGCGTTCTCACTCTGTACCAACCTACATATTATAGTACTAAATGATACTAATCGCTATGATTTTGTCATGCGAATAAAATTTAAAAGTATCGATATAATTATCTCTCATTTCAACCAAAAGCTTAGACATCAGAATACAGATTTGTTAAATAAGAACTATTTAGTTCAATATTTGTGTTTTTATTTAAGTTATGTTGGAGCAGCTGTGTCATGTCACGTCCGTTGTCCGTTATTTATCTATGCGATAAGTATACAAATTTGATGTTTATTTACGTGTGTGCTTGGCTTTA
>PNEQ01054857.1:0-14703 GCA_003012365.1 Medauroidea extradentata
TTGCAGTGTCATCGTCTACTCCAACTTGCATGTAGGCATCTTCCAAGTCTAACTTGGTGAAGTACTTCCCTCCTGCTAATGATGCCAGTGCCTCATTAATGGTTGGCAATGGATAACACTCTGTCTTGCATACTGTATTGATAGTGCCCTTGTAGTCTGCACAAATGCGTACGGACCCATCACATTTCATGATAGGCACAATGGGTGTTGCCCATGCTGAATAAGGTACTGGCTCATAGGCTCCCCGCATCACAAGTTTGTCAATCGCATCCCCTACCTTAACTCTTATTGCAAAGGGCACTGGTCTACATTTTCTAAATATTGGCGTGGCTCCTCTTGGAGTGTGAGCGTCACCGGTGGACCCTTGTACTGTCCCAGATTTTTGTTGTCAAACACCCTAGGATATTTGGCTACCAGTTCCTTTACCCACTGGGTTTCACAGTTCCTCTGCATCACATCCAATTTTGCATCATAACTCTGTACTGAATATATGCCTTCCACCGAAATTCCCAGAGGCTCCAACCAATTCCTCCCCATCAAACTCGGTCCATTTCCTGCTGCCACTAACAGAGGAAGCGATGCTGTTTTGTCTCTTATTGTCACATACAATGTTTTAACTCCCTTAACCTGCAATTGTTCTTGGGACCACGTGCAAGGCAATGTTACAAGTATCTAATGGTGGTCGTTCAGGCCACAGATATTTGTAAGTCTCCCAACTTATAACAGAAAAACTTGCACCTGTATCTACTTCCATGCAGTGCTTGTTATCATCTAACAACACATCAACCACCAAGGGTGCCTTAATTTTCAGGGCTTGCAGACTATATAAACTGTACATTCCTACTGCTTCATCACTATCCCCATCTTGCTCCAGTACTGTATCTAACAGCATGTGGGTCCTACCAGAGTTTGCCTTGCTGCCTTCACTAGGCTTACCCTGTCGGTTCGTGCCTGCATTCTGTTTCTTTTTCTTTATACATGCTTTCTCTATATGCCCGCGTTTTGAACAAAAACGGCAAATTGTTGTTACATGCCTACATATTTCCACTGGATGGTTCCCAGAGCACCGCCAACATAGCTGTTTCTGTTGGCTCTCATGTAGGCCTAGATTTTGTTTAACAGTCGCCATGTCCGTGCTCATCTTTGAGTCGGTCCGTCTGCCTGTATGGTTTTCCGCCACTACAGCATGCACTGAATGTCTGTCATCACTGAGTGGACTTACCTCCCATCCTGTAGGCCCTCCTCGTAGGTCAGCGATATTTTTTCGTGTTGCTTCTGCCGCCATGGCAATATCAACTGCGTCCTTAAAACTCAGTGGGTCCTTGGACAACAAAGCGTGTTGAACTGATCTATCACGCACACCGCACACCAGTCTGTCTCTCAGCATCCGCTCCAAATTCGTAAAATTGCAATGAGTACTCAAACGCCGTAATTCTGCTAAATACACAGCTACACTTTCACCCTCCAGCTGATCCTGTTTCAAAAACTTGTACGTCTCTACGATCTCACTAGGCTTCGGTTCAAAATGCTCAGCGAGCTTAGTAAACACTTCGGTTAGAGGTGTTTTATCGGTAGCCTGTGGAGCTAAAAGCGATGCAACTAGGTTATAGAGATCTGTTCCACAAACCGTGAAAAACACTGCGAGCTTAGATTCGTCATCTTCAATTTTATTTGCAATAAAATAAAATTGTATTCTTTCGCGGTAAGTCTTCCACGTGTCCCGACCCGGCACAAACTCTCCCATCACACAGATTGCCGCCATCGCTCGATATCACTCCCGCAATAATTACGTAAACGAACTAATCCGCTAATCCTCGTCGCCACTATTATGTACCCGTTAACACATACGGCCCCGATCATTTACGATTAGAGGTTCCTCTCCACAACAGAGCCGTGTCCGCCATTCAACATGTCTGGATACCAACTGTCTATCCTCTGTTGCCAACTTACACATTACACAAAGTCCCAGTACACTACAATTATTATTATTATTACTATTATTATTATTATTATTATTATTATTATTATTATTATTATTATTATTATTATGTAATATATACTGTATATACTGTATAGTACACAAATAAAATATGGAACTTTGTAATACATGAAGGCTGCCTTCATTATAGCAGGACTGTAAAACAATTGTGATGTCCAACAAACAATCCTACAGTAGATTCGTGAGATCACACAGGCCATAAGGTTGGTCGTTATAAAAAAATGACCAGTTATATTTTCTTCTAAGTTCACTTCTGGTTACTCGGGTGTCATAATCTGTTATAAGGAGTATTTTAATAAGAATATTGAATTACATAATATTTTGTGCTAAGTTTTTATATGCTCTTTTCCTTTCTAGGATGGTTAAAGGATGTCAATGGAGACTATGACATGTCCTTCTATCTGGCTGGCCTGTTCATAGTAATGTGTGGTGTTCTGCTCCTTATCCTCCCAGCAAACAAGTGGTTCAGGAAGATTCAGGCTGGTAAGAGGGTCAGATATGTGGGGGCAAATGGTCGCTCCTCAGAAAACATGATCTCTAGCAAAACTGCTAATTTAAAAAATGCAAGTCTCCTTGGGGAAGATTTGAAATTGTGTGTGTCACTAAAATGATACATAAAAATCACTAGCATCATATTTTTACTACAGTAACTATATGTCTTGTTTCCTTTGCAGTGTAAGATAAATATAAAATTTGGTACATATCATATTTATGAACTGAAAAAAGTAAATGTGTTCATGTCAGTATCACTATTCTTGCTAAAACTGTATTTTTGTAGACTAGTACATTTTTGTAATTAGTATGTAGTATAACTTATAGTATGTATTATATTTTGTATTGGTATACTTGAGTGATAAGGTTAAAAAATTTTCAAATAAACTGGTAAACTAAGCCGGGTTTTTTTAAGATTTTTAATTGTGTATGGAAAGCAGACTGAAGAATTAGACTTGTTCATTCTTAAGTAATATTAAAGTCACAGTAATTTGTAACAATTTGTTTTAATTGCTAAATGATGGGATGAATATTTAAAATATGGCAGTATTATGGCTGTATTAATAATATTATGTTAAATAAGTTTCAATGAAATGATCCGGCAAGGTGTATCAACAAAGCATATGTATCAGTATTATAGCTGCTGACACTTAGCTGTGGTAGGAAGAAAATGGTTGTTTATATGTTCAAACTTGTTGGAAGATGTGATTTCATGTATGGTCAGTTAATTTTTTTAATCCTTGTAATTTATTACCTTGTAAAATACTATTGTGTTTTGTATCAGTATCTCAATCATTATCTGAGGTGGTTTCCAGCCATTGGCCAGGTCAGCTTGTCAAAAAGGCCTCCATTGTCTTGTCAACCCAACCACTTTTCCTCTGTTACTCTCTTCTAATTGGCTTCTCTTCACTCTCTCCTTCACCTGTTCCTCCTCTCTCTTCTTCAGTATTTCCTTTGGTATTCTACTTTACCTTGATTTCAGCTCTTTCCTCTGCATCCTCTCGCTACTCGTTCTGTTAACATGCCCATACCACTTCATTTGTGCTGCTTTGATAACCTCTGAGATTCCCTGTACCAGAACTCTTTCTCGTATTACTTCATTAATCGTCTTTTTTATTGTGGTGTCATCTTATGGAAAAGGTTTTTAATGTGCACTGTCAATTACTTATTTGCTAAATTCAATTGCGTAATGTTGTTTCAACATAATCAACTAGCCATACTGCACCAAACTATAATAATTTTCTTTTTACCATGTTGACATGGCAAATTATTTAAGAGTAGAAATTGAGAGAGTACGGTATTTATAAGGAAAAGTCTTGCATATCTATTCTTCGTTTCAAAATGGCTTCCAGTATTAGTGTACAAATGCTAAGAGTTTTTTACTCTGTACTGAGGTGCTGTATTCATTCTTGTAGCTTGATTAGTTTTGTACTAGGTGCTTCTCTTATTCTTTAATTTGTGAGAACAAAAACATTATTTTGATGGGCAATGGCACAACAGTTTAGAAAGACGTAAAAATGTCCTCCATTTTATAATTGTGGAGTAAGTTTCTGTACTGCAATGTCTGGCTAAAAATTGCATTTTGGATAACTTGTTATATGACATGACAGTTTCTCATGTCTCTTATGTTATATTATTTGTGTCATTTGCACAACTTCATTTTTTGTGTAATTTTAATGTGACAAAATTCATACTATTACATTTTCATGTTTTTGATCTGTAGGGTAAACTAATTAAAGTAAAAACATAAAATAGGTAACAAGGTAGATACTTAGTTTTAAGGTTTCACATTCATGCCAGTTAAGGGTTCTATATACTAACTTTATGAGCCAGCGTTCCCCTTCGAACTTACTGCTTTATAGCCTAAAAATGCAAAGTTCCAAAGGAGGAATGTTGACCTTTTGAGTGGAGCTATTAATTAAATAAAAGCCATTTGGACAAAGCCTTTTCTAATATTAATGTATTCAAAGTAGGCAGCTAGCATTTGTGAGTATGTTCATGTTACAGTGGTAAGTTCGTCTCAAGGGATTTTGTACACAGTTATTAGTGAATTTTTGTTTAGTAAAGTTCTTAAAAAGTGGTTCTCCAGGTACACATTCAAATGAAATGCAACTGTAGCTATGAGCTTCTGAAATTCAGTCACAATAATTAAAGTGAACACTGCACATCGGTTTACAATGTACTACAGTAAACATCTGCAAAGATTATTTGAAGAAAGTAAAAATTTGTTCGTATTATCCAGGAAATCATCTTTAAAGGGCAAGAATACCTACCGTAAATGTGAAAATAGACATAATGCAATATTTCCTAGCTTATTAAACAGAAAACTTCTTAATTGGGAACTTCTTAACGTGTTTTCACGTCATGGGTCTGCTTATTTTCATACATACTAAAGTAAGTACCGTACAGTGTCCCAATGGCAAGTTACAGTTTATATACTACATTACAGGGCATATGCTGATTTAATACAAATGTACTAGCCCATGCAATGTATGCACAGGATTTTAATATCTCATAAATGAAACACAGAAATTAAACAATATTTCTCCTTAAATTTAAGTATTATATTGTATTAAATTTCTCTTCTCGAGTTTATTGTCAAAAACTTGAAATGTTGGCTATCCATATTTTAGACATGTTTGTCTCTTTTTAACTGTTATTACTTGTCAAGTTGTTCATGTATGTTAGCAAATCTGTTTCTCTGCTGATAAACATTTAAAGTCTTCCCCTTAACTCCCAAGTTATCAGCAAGCCAACTTTTCACCTTATGACAAAAATGGTTTGCCTTCTACCATCAAATAACTGCTATAAGTAAAGGTGTACAGAATTACGTACTTCTTGGTGCATGAAACCTGGCAGATTTTACTGTATTATGTTCTCTGAGCGAGTCTATAGTCAGACAATTCTAATTTGAGACTACCCATATTAGTTATTGCTTTTGAGTAATGCACGATAATGTTCTGTGTATTAGGTATCTGTGCAATTGTAATATATTGATGTAAGTGATGCATGCGTGAATAAGACAGATAGTAAACAATGTTGACAAATGTTTGAAAACAATTTTTAATGTGATTATGTGTAATTGAAGTGGCGTGTAAAGTACAAGTAAAAAAAATTTGGAGATGTAAAATTCCTGAGTGATGGGTGCACAAAACAGTATTTTTGATGCAGCTCTTTGTTGATTTTTGATAATCTGCTAATATTGGCATACCTAGTATTAACTTGTAACACACTGTGATTATTTTTCAGCTTTCTGTAATAGTACTGTATATGGTGCCTTTAAAAAACAGACTGGCTTTGTTTTAAGGCCAACTGTCCCTATTTATGCTATTTTAGTTTTATTTTTTAAATTTTTAAAGGGAAGATATCGCAAAACCAATTACATATAAATGTTGGAAATTGTTTGTACTATGTAGTCTAATATTTCGAAACATAAGTTTTCATAATTTTGACTAATTTATTGATTTTAAGAAAATTTCATTAAGTTGATAACTAGCCATTAATCATAGAAACACATTTTATGAAGAAATTAGGCTACATAGTATGAACAACTTCCAACATTTCCATTTAACTGTTTTGTGATATCTGCTCCCTTTAACGATATAAAAAATTGAACTCTCAAAAACAGCATAAATAGTAACCAGTGACCTTAAAATTTTTGAATAGTAGTACGTTGTTGTAATAAATAAATAGTTATTGTATCAAAGAATGTTTCAAGTAGTATAGAACAATATATACAGTTTTTTAAAATAAGGATATGTGTGGTAAGCATATTTCTGCAAAATGAATTTTGTAACGTGTTAGAAAGTTGTTTTTCGAATTGGGAATATTTGGACTAGTATTATGAACCAAGCTGTGTGTTAGCACGATATCACTTTGTGATAAAATATGCTTAAAAAGTAATACAAATTGATTTGATGATTGGGACTTAGAAACAATAAAACTGTGTGGTATTAAATGTTTGTTGTATGAACAGTACCTAGTAGTAAAAATAAAATTTGACTGCATGATCATTGACTTTTAATTTTTAATTACCTTGAAATTTGATTATTTGCAATATTGCGCTTACAGTTTATAAGTTAGGCTAATGATTATTACAACACAGCAATGAAAAAAAAGTGCAATCCAGATTTTAATTTGAATTAATGTTGTTAAATTTCAGCTCTACTTCTGTAAATTACATTCCATTTGCATCTGCTTTAAAATACATTACTCTACGTACGAGTATGTGTATGTGTATATGTATGTGTATATGTATAATGAAATAACATGTTGGGCAATATAAAACATTTATTTAGCATTAACAACCTTATAAAACCACTCATTATAGTCTGCAGCATATCATATATGGCAGGGATAACATTGGTATTGGGAAACACTTGATTTGGATAAGGATAAGAGTTCTGGCTTCTGTAATCTCAGCATTTCGGATATTCTTCTAAGGATTGTAGTACTTTTAAGGTTTATCCACTGTAGTTGAACCTCGTACATACCGAGATATTATCACAGGGTGGCGACCTACCAAAGTTATAGCCCTGTCTTGTATGAAGTTGCTACAGACATACTGAATGTGGTATAAGAGTTTAAGTTTAGAAGAAAGTTTTATATTGTTCTTATTTCAGTTTGGTCAGCAAAATATTAGGCAGCAGACACATGAACTGAGCATTTCATAAATCTCTTGTGAGTCACACGTAATGTCTTAGTTAAAATAGGTTTCAATGAACCTTCAATGATCTACTGGACAGCCGAACAAATGAGGAGCCGACAACAAGTGAATTACAGTCGACTGACAGCACGGAAAGTTCGCAAGCGTTGTCTAAATACACGAACCTGTAGCAAGTGCGTCCAGACTAGTAATGTAAAGAATCCCTTGTGTTCGCTGCAAAAACTGACTTCCTTTGAATCGTCGTGAGCGGCAAGTGAGCAGTTCATAGGGCGCTAGTATTTTGCTCATGACGGCGTACAAACTGGCGAGCATGCTGCTTAGGAGCGGTTCGTGAACTGCTCGTCTTGCCAGTGTGTATGCATCCTTGGGCCTACTTGCTTATGGTCAGTGAAAAAACAGGGAACTCCTTTTCAAATTATTCTAATCGTAGGGTTCTCCATCACATAGAATGCTCTCACTGAAGTTAAATATGTTGGTAATTTAACACAATGAACTGTAAAAGTATTAGTCAAGAATATTGTGATATGATAGCAATAAGAAAAAAAAAACTATTTCATAAAGTCAACAATTTGTTGCACATGAATTTTCTTTGTGCAAGTTATATTATGATATTGAGTACTATGTTTATCTGATGTGATAATATAGGTCTTGGGGATCTCAAAATTTACAATATTGAGTGTTTACACAAGTATGGTGAGTCAGTAGTAGTCAAAAAGTTTTGCAAAACCAGTTTCTGCTGAGAAAAATCACAAAAAAAGCCACCAGTATTCAAAGAAAAGGCAGAGCAACTTAAACTGCATTGTGTCCGCAGCTCTTATAAAGTCATTTGCTCACCACAGTATGGAGCTGTGCATTCTGATCACTATTTCACAAACTTTTCTGTACAAAACATTTGAAATTATGCTTCTAAAAAATTAAATTGAGATATTATTTTAACCTGGAAGTTCAGCACAAAAATTTTGTATGATCTGCTGACATTAAATGAAATAGTACACTGAAATAACTTTGCATATTGGGTGTTTGACAATGGCGAAGTAATTTTTTATATACAGATGAAGTGCCATACACGCTCTAGTGTATGAAATGAAAAGCCCCTTTTAAAAATTGTACTACTTTTATCGTTTGTCACTGAACATTAGCATTGATAAAATAAAATACAGTATTACACTTTCCTAAAAAATTTTTTTTAAAATTTACTATGAAAATAAATTTTTCCTTCATAAACTTTTTAAATTTTATTTATGGAAGCAGAATCAGATTTTGAAGAGTTATGAAAATTGTTGCCGAGGTATTCCCTGTGGTCTAAAGTGTTAAAATCTAAGCCACTTTGAATGAAATACAAACACTGCATGAATAGAATACATAGTCGTGTCTGGTTACTATGTACTAGGATTATGAAGTTTAATAAAATTATGGTTCGTAAGACATCTCACATGTTGAAAAACTGTTCATATGGCCAACAGATATGCAGGGTCCAGAAGTAAACAAATCATGAATAACAGCTACTTGTAACTGCCACTTTTCTTTTTGGTAAAACCATGGTAATGCCATTACAATTAGGTTTCAGTTCCTGTTAACTTTAAAAAATCAATTGGCATCAACGTCGTCATCTACGCACTTCATTGGTGAAATGTGATGCTACAGTAACAAACCAAATTATCATCATTGCTGTGGCCATAATTTTCTGCTTTTTCGAAGTGCAGTGGAGTATCATGTTTTGCGGAGTCTTTGTGCCTTGGGGAAAACTAATGTACATATACATAATGAGCTTGTACAGCTTAAATGCAGTAGTATTTTTTACTGCTGTTCGTTTAAAAATCAACTTACCGGTAAGTACTAATGTCTTATTAGAAATTAGTTAATTATGACAAGGTTAAAATCTTTTGATAATGAAAATTTGACATTCTCTCCAGTACCTAACATAATTGTAAATGTACACGGTAAGGTACTGGCAGTGCATCAACACGAACACTGTGTAATAAAGATTGTGAAATTTTACAACACAGATCATTTTAGGTTTGATGTAATGCTGCCCTATATGTGTTTTTCTCAAAGTAAATGAAAAAGTAACTAGCAGTTATCTTTGGTTAACTTTTCATTGGAGTAATTTGTATTTGTAACTGGCCTTACATTTATAGTGAAGTATCTGTAACTGTTACTTTCAGAAAAAACTTTCCGCTCTGTGGAAATATGAACATAAATATATTGTGTACATAGTTCAGTTAAGTTCTAAATAAACAATTGCTTGGATATCTTATTTTATCATAAAATGTTCACATAGTGGTCAATGTGGAAATGTGAACATTGTATGAACAGAACATTGTTAAGTCACCTTAACTAAGTAGTGTATTATGTGTAAGTTACTATATTTGACGGCATTCTGATAATAATGCTCTCAAGAAATCTTTATTGTTCAAATTTCTTCAAATGGCAACCATTTTAATATGAAAATATCATGAGCAAGAAAGTCAAGTCAGCTTACAAGTTTGAGCAGGATTTCAGAATTTGGTTTGATTGAAGGGATATGGAAGGGGGGTGGGATGTAAATTAAGAAATACCATTATAGTCAAAGCGGAAGATGTAGGGTTGCTCCCCTTGGGAAAGTTTAGATTTCAAGGTGTAAAAATGGTGCTATTTAAGCAGTTTTCAGCCAAGTTATTGTGGAAATTATTACATCTAGAAGGAAGGGCTAAATTCTTTTTGTTCTCAAAACTGTTGGGGGCAAGTACTCCCTCTTTCGACCCCCACACCCCCCTTCCCCTGCTCACTAAGTACTACATGTGTACTAAGTTTGACAAAATTTGGTCCACAGGTTCGAGTTTACAGGGACTAAACACATGCACTCATACTTGTTAGCTCTCTTTCACACTTTCATTCTCTTTTACAGAATCAATCTGTCACACACTCTTGCACTCTCTTTCACAGAATCAATCTCTCACACACTCTTGAGCTCTTCTTCACAGACTCAATCTCTGTCACACACTCTTTGGCACTCACTCTTGCTCTTACTCACTGTCACTCTTGCTCACTCCCTTGTGCACACTCTGGCATGCTTGCTCACTGTTGTACATTCACTCTTTCTGGCACACTTACTATCTCTTGAACATTCACTCTTTCTGGCACACTTACTCTGTTGCACACACCCTCTCTTGCACACTTACTCTCTCTTACACATTCACTCTTTCTGGCACACACTCTCTCTTGCACATTCACTCTCTCTTGCACATTCACTCTCTCTTGCACATTCACTCTCTCTTGCACATTCACTCTCTCTTGCACATTCACTCTTTCGTGCACATTCACTCTTTCTTGCACACTCACTCTTTCTTGCACACTCTCTAGTGCACACACACACTAGAGCAATCTCACTCTTTTTTACATACTCACTCTGTCTCGTTTGCCCGTACACTATTGCCCACACCCGGCATGCAGACAGGAAGGTGGTATTAAAAGTCAATTTTTTAGTTTGGAAAACAGACTAAAAATATGACTGGTGCAAAGTTCATTTTAGTCCCATGCCCTATCCAACTTCCTCCATCCAACTTCCACTGTCAACAGATCGCTCTGTCTATGTGTAACATTACATACTGCATGTACAAACAGGTGCATGCCTACAAACAAAACAGCAACTGACTTTTATTTTTTCACTTATTTTTGTGTGTTAAATAGACATTGTAGTCTGGTGTGAGCGACTACACTGAATATTAGACTAATTTTTATCGTAGTGTGGTAAACACATGTTTTCAGAAGCCGAAGGTAATATACAGTAGAACCCTGTTATGACGTTTTTCAAGGGACCTGTGAAAAAAAGTGTTATATGCAGGAAAATGTTACAAGCAGGAATCAATATTTTTACACCAGTAAAAGGATATTACACAAAAGTAACTTAAAATTTGATAGTTTATGTACAGTGAATAAGCCTATAATGAGATTGAATGAGGCTATAGTTACTGTGCTATCAGAAACATGATGAATACATACATTGTGTGTATAATAGAGGCTCTCCCACTTGTCTTCTGTAGGTTCAGTATCGTCATCTTTAGGATCACAGTCTTTAATATCACTGTAAAGTACACTTATGATGCATTCCCAGACATTAATTTTTTTTTTTACAGATATTTTTAGTCTACAGCTTAGTAAATTTATTAAAAATAATAGTGGTAAAAAAATTTTAGCAGAATTTTGGTTAATGTCTGAGAAAAGAGTGATGATATATGCAGGAAATGAAAATACCAGTGTTGTTATAAGCAGGAAATAAAAGCATTATGCTTTATGTAAATATGGTGGGACCAAATAAAAGTGATTTTATATGCAGGAAAATGTTATATCCAGAAATGTTGTAACAGGGTTTTACTGTATATGGAATAATTTTCAGTCTCAACATAAAGTTGGCTGGCTACGAGTGTCCACTTTCAGATTCACAGCTTTGACAAAATTGTGTGTACTAAACACAAGTGCATTATGTCATGATGCACTAGCTTTAACAAGATTCAGGGCTGCAACATTGTGAGACGTTACTGTAACTGTAAGTTTGCATTGGCCATTTTAAATATTTCTGGTGGTTGGTGTTGGAAAGTACCTTCTGTTATCCAGCTACTATTATTCTTGTGAGGAACAATGTGAAAATGATTTTGGGCGAAAGATTTTCAGCAGATCCATTTTACTTCAAACTAAGCAAGGAGGTGCAGTTGATAACTCAACAGAATGATATTCGGTGGAGACAACAGTTCTGTTTCTGGCCTAGTCTGGCCGTTTAGATTTTGGTGTTTCCTTCCCTGTTCCATAGTCTCTCTTCCTGTTTCTTGTAATACAGGCAGGCCACAAAGTCCCATTAATCTATATAACAACCAGCTAGTTATTTAGAGGAGTTTGAGATGTGACCATAGTCTATGAAGGTAGAAGTCTTGACACTGGAATAAAATGTGACTGCCTTTTTGTCACCGAGCGATAATAGTAATTTAGTGGAAGATTTGTCTTGTTTTGTATTTGGCTTAGCTTAAAATGTGAAGTTGTTATTGGAATTGTGTGTATTATATAGAAGAAAAAATTGAAATGTAATTTTGTATCAACAATAAAATTTAGTTTTTCAATCTTTTACCTAAACACACATTGCAATGATTCTAAAATTTTGTAGGACAGGAAATAATAGATTTTGTTCGAATACGTTTCCTAAAACAAGGCTACATAATATTTTTTTCAGACAACATATATAGTGTTCCACACATACCAATGCATTTGTGGACACGAAACCTACATCTACTATAGCAGCTTACTAAGCTGATATAGTAGATGTATGTTTCATGTCCACAATTCCATTGGTATGTGTCTTGGTTATTAAACATGATTTTGTGTAAATAATTGCAAAAATTGTAACGATGCCTGATGTAAACAAGACAAGTCTTCCCCAAATTACTACTAGAGCTTGGCGACAAAAAGGGAGTCACTTTTTTGTGCTGGAGAGCATACACAGTGTCAAACAAGATCTCTTCCTTGTAGAAAGTGTAATTGACCCACAGGGATGTCTGAAGGTGTTCTTGCAAGGGGGATGGTTGGGGTACTAGATTGTTTGTCTTGTTTCACTAATGAAGTGTTTGAACCCCTGGAAAAAATTTTGATTTCTGCCTGCCTGCAAAGTTTTAGTTTGTAAACAATGTATGTATATACCATTTAGACCAATATAACTTTTATGATGAAATTTGCTTCAGTGAAGAATTTTACAAATTTAACTTGTGTCTAGAGTTTGGTTTTCAGAACTTTTAAAAATCAAAACTATGTTAAGTTTCTCCTTCAGCTATCTACATTGCAACTTGACATACCAAACATGTATTATTGTCTAGCACAGCTATTTTAATGTAATCCTGCAGTATTTCTGAAATAGTTTGGCATTGTAAGTGGTATAAATCAACTGAAATATATATTATGTTGCCTTTCTTTATTGATAAAGATGATGAGAAAAACAAATCTAAAATAATAAATCTTTCGTATATTTTAAGCAATTAACATTTTAAAAATATTCCAGTTTGTGATATATTACACCTAATATTATATTTTTAAGGGTACCTACTTGTAATGTGCATTATTTAAATATAAAATATGTCTCTCCAGTTGATTTAAGTTACGTGCAGTGCAATGTAAATAATTACAATATCAACAGATGATAAATGTCACTTATGTCGGCAGTTTGCGGCAGGACACAAGTGCACTCTGCCAAACAAAGTTTCTCACTTGGTTCAAATAACCTATGCATTCCACTTAATGTTAATTCACTATACACATAATAAAAGATAAGAAATTTTATTACTGTACTCAGAAAAATTATTACATTAGCAAATTGTACGGGCCAAAAATATACTTATTTTTGGCCCATAGTCGTAGAGTTTGAAGGGTGATAAAAAAAAGGTAGTAATTTATTCCACACTCAAATGCTCCAGTACTTGAAAACACATGCCCCCATTTCATAATACGGAAATGGAAACTGAAAATATTGGGGTAGAGTGTAAAATAAAATGTAGCTGCACAAAAATGTATAAATAAATTCTTCCCAAATCAGCAATACCTACTAAATAACATTGATCTTTATGGTTCGTAAAATTTAGTAAACACATAAGGCCTGTTAGACTCACATGCAAGCCTTGGCGGGTATTACTTTAAAGCATCCTTGCAACAGAGCATTATGACATGCTGTGTCACACGCCTAGACACACACACCCATGAGATGGCATAATAAGGCTATGTTCCAAATAATTCACACTTGTACTCGTACTGGCTCCCACAATTCCTTGCATGTTTAATGTATTCTCTTCATTTTGAACACCACCACCACTCTTTATGAGCTCTAAGATGTAAATAAACAGTGGCCTCGAGAGTATGCATCAAGCATGCATTTACACATGCTTGCTAAAGATACTCTTATTCATACTCTACCATTTAGAATGTATGATGACATTTCTGAGCGTGAGTACGTGAGCAAGCATTTTTACCTATTTGGAACACAGCCTGAGCTTGCTGTCTACGAGGTGTTTAACCCTTTCTACTAATCTACCAATGTACTAAACTGACGTGTGTGTGGGTGCATGCATGTGTATGATTTTTTTTGTATTAAAAAGAAAGTTATAAATTTAAAATTAAAAATTTGCTAATTTTTTAAATATTATTCAAAAAATACAAAAAAACAGTGAGTGTAGTATTTTACATGTCATGGCACTGTTCTTCAGAGTGAATTTTTTAATTTCTTTACATAAGCTGGTTTTCCTTTGATACAGAAAACTGTTTCATGCAAATTTTGACTTGTGCTATGATACAAAATCTATGAAAGCTAAAAAAATTTGTTACAGTAACAAATAATCACAATCACGGTCTAAGAAGGTAGAGGTCTTGACACTGAGGAATAAAATGTGACTCCTTCATGTCGCCGAGCGCTAGTAGTAATTTGGTGGAAGATTTGACTTGTTTTTGTATTTGGCTTAGCTTAAAATGTGAAGTTGTTACCGGAATTGCGAGTATTATATCGAAGAAAAAATGGGAACGTAATTTTGTATTGGAACAC
>PNEQ01054858.1:0-14704 GCA_003012365.1 Medauroidea extradentata
GTCAACCTAGGTTTTTTCTGTTTGTTTCCTTGTTTTATCTGACCAGATTCCAGTTTTGGAATTTCATGTTGTGTATGTATCCTGATGACTAAAGCATACTCTGGTTATTTATGTTTTCTTGTCTTATTTTTACTTTTAGTTTTCTTGTGACAGTCATTTATTTCGCAATGGAGTATGTCCATACAAACAAATCCAGTCATGCACTCCCATTGCACAGTTCTTTCAAAGATCATATTAATAAACGTGTTTTATGACAATGTGTAACTATGGCCAAATTTTATACGTAGAAATCAAACATTGATAAGTGTCAGAGTTCGCAGGCTTTCGCGGCCGTTGTCTGTAACTTCTAGGCTTCTGTGTTGTAGCCGCGTCAATGTCGTATAGCCTAACTTCCCGACGTTTCGGAGAGCATTGCAGCCTCCACCTTCAGGGTTGAGTTGCAGCAGTAACTGTAACCTTTCTGAGTCTCTATTTTATTTGTACTGCCCCTCCTTGCAGCACATGGAGATCCCCGACCTGCCAGCTGGCTTAGTGGGACCTCCCGGATTGATCGGGGGTGTTCTAGGGGGAGGACATAGTGCGTTCCAGCTGACTAGGCTATACGCTATTCGCTATAGTGTAAAAATTTTGGCTTCGTGTACTCCGACCTCCCCAAGGGAGAGATGGGAGGACAGTTGGCCCGCGGTGCGTCTCAGCGCTAGGGGTCTAGACTGCAGGAGCTGCAAATTATGCTCCGGCAGCCTTGTGAAGTTACGTCGCAGGGAAGCAACAGTAAACCAACGTCGCACTGAAGGAAACCTGTTGCCCGATATTAGAAATTAACGCGCCCGATTGACCCTGAAGGAGTGGAAGAAGGGAGCGGATTTTAGTATGTATGAAACCTTTGCCACCGGATCAAGTGTGGCAAAGGTTTGTGTTGGTGCAGATGCGCGATGAGGCTGCAGGCACGCCTGCTGTCATAATGTTGCCCTGGGCGTGTCTTGGAACTATCAGCGGTGGAAAACTATCGCTAGCCTGCTGGTGATGATTGATGTCGTTCACGGGCTACATGCTGGTCTGGAAGGTCCCGTGGAGATGAAGAACAATGCCGTCTGGATTCTTGGGTACTTGCTTGAGCACGAATGTGAAGCAGCAGTGACAGATCTGGAGTTCGAGGATTCTTCTCGGACACTTGTTTTCCTAAATATCACTGACTATAGTTGCATCTGACAGGCACTGTTTTTGGTGTCTATGTCATTTATTGCACTGATTGTTATATGGCACTGTAGGGTGTCCGATATAAATGTAATAGTCATAAGCTACAATTTAAAACATTAAGATATTTTGCTGCACTTGAAGTGATACTGAGTGCTTTATGGTAGTAAAAGTTATTGTGTGATATACTGCGACTGCGGTACAGGTTTATGGTGGTTTCGTACGATTTGTCTCATTTGGTGTTCAGTTTCTGCTGTATGCGCTGGATTAGAAGGGGTGTCATTTAGTCTGAAAGCTTGTGCTAAGGTGGCTGCAAGGAGGTCAGTTTTTTCCTGTGGAGAGCTAGCAACTTGATTTAGGGTTGTGTTGCGAAGAGGAGGGATGATTATTTATCTCTTGAAATTTCTGAGTCTCTGCGAGGTCCTCCTGCCTTTGTATATAGTGGGCTGAGCCTGGGTGTTCCCTGATTGGCCGCGTGATTGTCGGCCAATCCCCTGCTATCTCCGCTGTGATTGGCTGTCCTGCTCGGCCAATACCTGGTCGCCTCCCTCCTGGTTCGCTCAGATGTTTGACTAATCGTAGATGGACTTGTCTCTCTGAAACATTTTTACCGAGTTTTGTTTGTGAATAAAGGTGTCCATCTATTGCTTTATTTGTATCCATCTTCCCTATTGATGTTTTGAAATTTCTATTGCATCTCGGATGTATCTTATCTTGTAGTTAGGAATGTTAGGTATAGTGTCATATTTGTCGAAATCAATGCTGTGTTTTGTTTCAACTGAGTGTTCTGCTATGGCCGACCATGGATTTTCCTGTTTGTAGTCTCTGATGTGTTCCCGTACCCTGGTTATTTTCTTCCAGCTTATACAATTTATACTACACCTGCAAGTTGTTCTGCTAGAGTCTTATCCTTTGCTGAAATGAGAGAGTTTCCAATCTTGTTAATTGGTTTCAGTATAGTATAGACGTTGTTATTTCGTAGAAGACGTGACAGCTGATCGGAAACTCCTTTAACATAAGGAATTATGGCCATGTTGGGAATTTTTTCGTTGTTTTCCATGCCACGAGGAGGCTTCATGGCTTTGTTGATTTCAGCCTTGGAGTAGCCATACGCTTGAAGAACATTAGTGACATGTTGGAGGCCAACATTGAAGGCTCAGCCTACTGTATAAAGGCAGGAGGACCTCGCAGAGACTCAGAAAGGTTACAGTTACTGCTGCTGCAACTCAACCCTGAAGATTGTGGCTGCAATGCTCTCCGAAACGTCGGGAAGCTATACGATAGTGACGCGGCTACAACCCACAAGCCTAGAAGCTATTGATGAGTGTTATTTAAATGATTAATATTATGTCTCTTGCACGATTTAGAATAGCATTATTACATAGTGGACGCAAGTTGGTAAAATTTGTGATCATAATAGTTTTATTTCGCAGCAAAGGTTGTTTTCATTTATAGATTTACTATAAAACGTAGTTAACTGCAATTATGATGGTCGTAACTTCATATTAAACTCGTACAACGGTACTGAATTTTTAACTTCTGCTATATTAACTGTTTATAATTTTATGTATATTGTATTTCCATTAGCATCTAAATATAAAAGTAAACGCGATGTGAACACGCTTCGGAATGGTTTCAGCACGTATATTGTAAACACTGCATGAACTGAGTAGTAATAATAACTGGAATATTGGGATGGTGGGGTGGGTCAGCTCATGTTAATGTTGTCATGTGTGTTTGTAAGGCAGAGCACGGGTCATTTATTCAAGGAGTTTTTTGTTTGTTTGTTTTGACTGTCCGTTCCTATTTCCTGGCCTCTCGGGTAGGGGAAACACCCCCACAGTGTACTGCGAGCCATTAAATTGGGTTATGTATGGTTTTCCAATCCTCTAGGTAGGTAGGAAGATTTCCGTTTCCTGCTGGCCGATAAAGTGGAAAATGGTAAGCTTACAGGAAACGTTAACGTTGAATTTATGTTTTCCGTGGCTTGTTACGCCCGTATTGAACCGTGCTGCCTCTGCTGGGAGTTTATCTCCACCTCGCGGACACCTAATTAAACAACCGACGATAAAATGAAAGTATTCGCATTTAAAGTTCCAGACAAAAACCCTTTGTGTAAAGATAAAGTTTCTCTCCTGTTCCACTTTCTTTAAGAACACGCCTTTGTAATTCCCTTTCATTTGTTATTCCAAAGGAACATTCCCCAAATTGTTACGTAAATTCTCTTTCTGCGCCACTTGCGAAATGACTATCTGATTACTAACCAGCACAATACCACCGTTAGACAACACGACCGAAGATATTATTAAGGCGAGGCTTTCCACATGTTTTCAATTGCTTTTAATATTATTTTCAAAAAGAGTTGTTGGCCTCTGTTTAATGGCAAGCACTGGAATAGAATAAATAAGATTTATAATATTAAATACCCAAGTATCAATAAAACCCTTCAATAGCTGAGCCTTAGATATATTTTTGCTAAGATGTTTTGGTGCAAGTACATTGTTTTTAAAATAATTTTAGTAATAAACTTTTTGATTGCTGGTTTCAAACATTCTTATTTCAGCAAGAATACCACAGCATTAAGCATACACGCGGCATGCCTGAATGTTGAGACTAACGAAACAAAATGTACCTCGGTTTATTCCTTAAGTGTAAGGCGAAAATTAGCCCTTCAGTATTTAAATGTCTTTTTTTTATATAATTGTGTGTTAGACATGAAATAAAACATGTATTTAAAAAGTGGCATTGCCATTTAAAACAAATCTGTTGATATTCCCGTCTACGATATCGCCTACTAGTTTTTGCCCCCAATCTGCTCGGATGGTTTAATATTTAATTCTGTAGTATATTTACTACGCAAGCTTTCTTTTGACCAATTATAAGGTATAGCCTCTTTGAGGCACGCGAAACTTCAGTCTTAGTAATCAGAATTTGTTAACTTAAGTAGTTCAAAAAATAAGTATCTAAAATTTTTCAATTTCTAAAGTTTTTCACAAACGTCAGTAAATATTTTGTGTACCCTGCTCTGTCCCCTTCCCAGGTTGCCCCGTAAAACTAATGTCATAAAGCTTGGTGTACCTATAGCACTTTGGTAACATCACTTGACTGTCGTTTATTTCGATTATAGGCCTACTGTGTACAAATTTTCGAAACGTCGTCAGGCATTAAATTTTTTTTTTTATTATTTTAGATGTACAAGGAATCAAATTTTATAATTTCATCATACTCGTAGCTACATATATAGGTCTAGTACGTCTAGATGAATCGACTCTTTAAGTATTTTGTTCATACCTTGTTCTTATTTAAATAATGGCAGCTTTTTATATTATCTAAGCATAATGTGTTACACCTGAGGAAATTTTTACCCGTATTTCATCAATATTGGTAAAGAATAGTAAGATAAATTGCCTTTAATGTATTTTGTTCATGATGTGTTCATATTTTCGAAATGGCGGTCATTTATAAAAGTCTATATTTTATTTCATATATGATACAATTATTTTCCGAATTTCATTTAACTTGTTACACACATAATCACAGTTAGGTGGCAACTCTTTTAATTTTATTCAATCCGTGTTTGAATTTATATAATCGCAGCCAATTTTATAGTTTCTGCATCTCGTAAATTTCATTAGGATATATATATATATATATATATATATATAAATTTCATAAAACTTATTACAACTGAACTACTTACTAAGGTCAACAAAATTTAAATGTTATTTGTTTTTCATGTCGTGTTTACATTATCAAAATGGCAGCCATTAATTTTTTTTAATGAAATACATTTTTCTTAAATTACTTAAAACTTTGTACACGTATAGGCGTACAACATAGGAAGTTGACTTGACTTAAGGCCATGATCTTTAATTTATTTCTAACAACTGCAAATAACTTAAATATGATTAACAAAATGCTTTGAAGAAATTTGAGACTGTGTACAGTCATACGATACACAATTTTGCGAGAGCGTTTGCTAGCAAAAAAATTTTTGCTTCATTTTGGCTTATTTTGACAACATGATATGTGCCATTTCAGGGGCAAAAATCTAAAATCTGTTTGGTATATCGCAACAGAAAAATTCACACACAAACGATAATATGTAAGTGGTAAAACTGTCAGAATAAATTTTTGATATATGTATTCATTTGCGTTAAATAATTTTTTTTAAACACTGATAAAATAAAGTGCGGGGACTTAAATATTTATTGTTCATACAGTGTTCATTTCTGTGTATAAATGAGTTCACTGATTGAATGACTGACTGACTCATCGAACTAAAAAACCAAGCCGCTAGGCCAAGAAACGCAAAAAAAATTTTGTGGGTTTTCTTTAGGTCGTAGGGTGAGAACTAAGTAGGAATTTTAGAAAGTCGCCCTTTAAAGGGTTGGAAAAAGAGGTGAAATGTATTTTCTAAGATTCTCCTTCATAGCTGTGACCCAACGGCCAATCGACGTGACTTTCGCATCAATTGTCAATCATATAAATGTATATTAGCCAATTTAAGGATATTTCAAAATTCAACCTTTTAGGAAGTTAAATACCTAAAATGTATTTTCGATTAATTATCGATACCTGTCGAACCCTTCGGGATGCAGAGTTACTTTTCACTTCAAAATTAAGCTCACGTAAATACGCTAAAAGTTGTAGTATGATTTTTTTCATTCATCTTCTAAAGAGTAAAAAGGGGGAAATGTGTTTTTTATTAAACGTCTGTACAACTCAAACCCAATGTGCTGTCGCCGTGATTTTAACTTTATTTAGATGCATATACGAATGCCTAATATAGGACTTCAATACGTTTTGAAGTTCTTTAAGTAAGGGGGTAAAAAGGCGTGAAATTTGTTTTCTATTATTCTTCCATAACTAACGATCCAGTCTAGCTATTGAAATGCCGTTTTCTTCAAAATGAGTACTACGCAAAGTCTCAAATAAATTTTTCGATGTACTTTCCAAATTCGACTTCAAATTTGTAAAAAACCGTTAAATGTGATTTCGATTCGTAATCGATATATATCGATCCCCCTTAACTTTCAGATGTGGACGCGATTTTCGTTTAACATTCATTCCTACTGAACTACCTGAAATGCATTTTTATCAATTTTTCGAAATTTTACACCTAAGGGGTTGAAAAGTTATGAAATAGTATGAAAGGTGTTTTTCCATTAATTGTCTCTCGAACCCAACGGACTATCGTCACGGTTTCCACTTTAATGTGACGCTCATACAATAACCTTAACTGTGTATAAAGTTTTTTTTTTTTTTTCCTGAATCCTAAGGGTGTGAAAACACGTTGAAAGTGATTTAGACACGTCAATTATTGCGATCAAACCCGTCGAGATATAGTGTTGCATTTCGCTTTATGGTAACGAATACGTGGATTCCCGTCAACTTATTTCAGAACTTTTCTTAACTCGAACTCTCAGGACTGTAAAGGACTGAAATATATTTTTAATGAATCGTCTATTAAGCAATGACTCATTGGGTTATCGTCGTGATTTTCACCTCAGTTAGATATATGTATGCAAATGTTTGACATGTGATGGTAAGATTTTGCGAAGTTCAATCACTAAATTGATGAAAAGCATAAAATTTGTTACAGTTACCTCATTATATTTACCTAATTTGTTGAGATATTGAGATGTTATTTGCTCCAGAATGATGCTTACCTAAATAAGTAAAGTAATTATATGCGTTTTTATAGAGTGAAAATAACTCTCTAATACCAAGGAGAAACGTAGTCATTGTAAAACATTCAACGTAGACGATCAGGAAGAAAATGTACGGCATAGATACATAATTTAAAGGCAGTCTAAGCTAACATTCTGCAATTATATCGTTACGAATTGTTGTAAAACCTGTATGTGCCCAGTGATTGAATATTTTATATGTTTTAATTAACTATAGACTGTACGCGTTGTGGGCACTGTCTTCAATAATCCAGCTAGATGTAAACGAGTTATCATACCACGTACACTACTTATACCATCTAAATACTCTCTAATATTCAAGGTCCCTTTTGTTATGAATATAAATTAGACCCGCGACAGATGTTAAGATTGGCAGGGATCAACTGAGAAGAGTTTTTCACTTGGCAACTATTGCTGCATATCCATCCGCAGAGTAAGCTCAACCTGCGGTTTGTATGGTTATCCTAAAACTTGATGGCCAAGCTACTAATCTGGCGTACAAAGAAGTCCTTCAATAAGTAGATAATCGTTACGAGTAATACATGCAGGCGGACTTCTAGATTATATCATAAATAGGTTCATTGTTTGTTCGTCTTCTATGTGGTTCTGTACCAGTCATTCGATTGCGATGAAATGTTGGTAAATTGTGCGTGAACCCACGAATATTTCTGCAAAAAAATTGGGCAGGGAAGAGCAAACCGGAGTAGAAGGGGAAAACGGGACACTATAAAAAATAGTGAACAAAAACTAAAAACTTGATTAGTTATTGTACGTGCGCCCGCGAAGGTTTCTACAAAACAGATTATACTTTGGATGGTGTGAGAGGAAAAATGGGTTGAGGGCAGAACGGGGTACCCAAAACATTTTGTGAAACAATTTTTCCTTTTAGAATGTTTCCAAAACGGACAGTAAAGTAACAACCCAGGTGCTTTATTGCTAAATAGGTTATTTTGTTCGATTACACGATTTACATGACTGTTACCGAGATTTATGTTGGAATTACAGCTTACACAAAGTATATCTTACGTTCAAAGACATTATAACTGTATTCTGGTGTGGATTGAAGGAGATTTCCGTTTGGCCTTCTCTCCGTTTACTATGGTAAAAACTAATAATTTTTATGTTGTAGGGTTCTTATTAAAGTACTAGCCTCTGTTTTCAAGGGAGAAAGAATATCGAACAAGAAACTTGTCTGTGCATACAAAGTAATAAAATTATATTTCAGCTACTATTTGTGCAGTGCACCAAACAGTAATATGAAGAACTAGCCGGCCGGCTGCAGCGTTGCCCACTTGAAATTATGTAATGTAAACAGTAACTCTGGATAAAATATGTGATGAAGGCATTTAACAGCTAGCGTACTCAATAACAGTGAACTATAAATTGTCTTAGCTCAGTGTAAAGAGCGCGCGCAATATGCTCGTATGATACCATAGTAAATTCCATCGCAAAGTCTTGCATGGGATACGAACCCGTTGCCCACCCCTTCCACACCACAAACTTTATACAATACCTGAGTGAATGTTAAAGGCATGCCGTGATAATTCTTTCGTATGTAGTAGCTGCAGTCCAAAGAGGTTTTATTTATGAGTATGTTGGCAAAAGGGAACTACTGTTGAATTATTTATCCGTGATCATTCTCTTTTTACGGGAGACTGTAACATTTTACTACTTTTCACCTACTTAATTTTCGAATTTCATAAAAACCTGAATTTGATTTGTAGATATTTACATAAGCTTCATTCTTACCAGAAAAATCATCTCGATATCTCAACGGGTATAATAAGCTACACAGATGATTACTTGAAATCACATTTTATTTTTTTAACAGCTTTCAAGGACGAATTTCGAAAAATGCTCAAATTATTTTTATTTTATTTGCATAAGATTTATTTTAAAGCAAAAACCATTTCAATATGTCTACTGGTTTAGGAGATAAGTGGGATTAATATTAGTAACACGTTTTAATTTTTTTTATTTTTTTTATTTTTTGAGTTTTCAAAGATGAATTTCGAAAAATTTTAAAAATACTCTTTGGATATTTACTTAAGCATTATTTTAAAGAAAATCTCACCTTACTATGTGGAATGGTTTTGGAGAAATGCACGGAATAATGACAAACACATTTTACGGCTTTTCACCCCCTTAGTTTTCGAATTTCGCAAAATCGAAAAATTTGCGAATATTAATTTCTTTGGGCAATGTTATGAAGTTAAGAAATGTATGATAGCATTCCCGGTTAATGAGATATCAAGGATTCTTTTAAAACACATTTAACCCTTTTTACCCCTTTAATTATCGAATTTCGAAAAATCCTTTCTTAGTGGGTGCCTATGGGGCAAGTGGAAGCTTCCCTCAAAATTTCATGGTCCTAGGTCCATGCGGTTTGGGCTGTGCGTTGATGAGTGAGTGAGTGTGTCAGAACACTTAATTTTATATATTAAGATAATGTTTATTTATCTGGTATTGGTCTTATTGATAGTAAGACGATCTTTCTAAATACAGTGCATGATTTATTTACTTTTCCATTACACTAGAAAAGATAAGTAATTTACACCTGCCATCTTCAAATTCATCCATTTTTCGCTGGAAGTTCCATACAATGAAATTTACTAAAATTTCCCGTCTGACATATCACATATATTAACCCTCATAAGTGTAACAAACTTTTCTACCATCACTATATTTCTTAGTTTTTGACTAGTAACCTTCCGGAGGAAGAAAGTTATTTTTGTCTATAGACGGTCACAGACAATAGTATAAACAACAGTAGTCAAGAAAATGTGTGGGCTTAATTAAATGCAGAAATTCAATTATTCAGAAATGGCAGGTACTTGATCTCCCTTTATGCGTTTTTACACATTTTCCATGTAATACCTAGCTATACAGAACATGTTGAGGAAAGTTGGTGCTACCAGGAGTTAAAATATTCAGATCCTGCGCGAAAATCCTTTTCTTGAGACGGGAGGGTGTTGGGTCGTAGCGAAGAAGAATGTTTCCTGTTGGCGGAGCTGGCGCGCTGAATTAGAAGCCGGCGCTCTCTGAGGAGTGGTAACAGACCTCTGACGCTGTGTTTTACCGCCTCGCTGCTCCGCTACTGCGACCCTGCACAGACCTGAGCGAGGGGGGAGGGACTGAATTGGCTGCCGTGATTCGCCGCACAAGCAAATGAGCTGCTCCCGGCGCACGGAAAACAGTCTGCTTGCGGTGAGCTTCGTCAGAGGCAGTCCGTTTCATTAGTCTTCCATTCAGATCTCGCAGCGCGCTTTTACGTGCCACGGGCTGGAACACCGCCTAGTGGTATTGAAGGAATGGATGGTTGACGGTGCTGGGGAGAGGGGGGTCCCTTCTTGTCACTGTAGCTCCTAGTGCTCCATTTATAACGATATTCCATACCACGTGCGTATACACACCATATGACATTGTATTCAGGCTCTGATGTCAAGGCTCACCGGAACACCCAGCACAACCTTGATATTTAGAGTTAACATGTGTGTTGTAAGATGTATTTTATCGCTATTTTGCACTCTAATCATGAATATATTATACCAATAATTGAAACGTTAATACTTTAAATTCTAGCAAACAATATGTATATGACTGATGAACCTGCATAAGTCACTGAAAGTCGGATAATAGGCAGGCGAAATTGGCTGGAGTTCTGCACAACGAAACCAATCCCCAAATTAATTTATTTTGAGACAATCATACCAAGTAGTAGAAGAAAGTAAGAAGTATTTCCTACAAAAAGAACAAGTGTTAGTAATAATATTTGAACAAAAATAAGAGGCAAGAAAAAGTGGTTTCTACAAGGTTTATATGTACATTATAAATTTCGACCTTTAATATCTTAGCTCCAGTAATTTATGGTTTGGTTCCCTTCTGCATAACTCCATACAATTCACAAAGAACACGTGGAAGTCATTTATTAAACCATATAATTTAGTCACTGAAACAATCAACGAGGTTTCACAAACTTAAATAGGATATTTTTGACCGAAGCGACTGAAATTGCACCGAAGTTGTTCATGTCTCACTAAATAAAGTTTTGAGATTTGAAAATATGAATCTTTAGAATTAGACAACGAATTAATGCTTCAGCGGACGGAATGCGGACAGATGTGGTTTAAGGTGACCGCCTAGATAAACGTATTTTACACATTCGAGGCCTAGAAGTGTGGAAGCTTTAAGGACGACATAATGCCTCACTCTAGCCTCTAAGTGCAAGTCACTGAACTGCCGTGCTGTCTTCTCGCCGACAACTCGCCTCTATGAGACTTTCAGGGGTGACCCTATTATTTTATAACGTATTATTAAAGACAAAGGTATATCCTACACACCTGTACCTTGTAAAAGTCCTGTGCTAAAATTCCAATATCTGAAATGAACCGAAAAAAAGAAAACACATTTTCGCCATTTTCGACAGCTACAAAATGTGCTTCAATGAGTAGTGGTGGACCTGAAAGGAGACGTCTCTTAAGTGTGAAATTTTCAAAATAATCTTGCTCTACACACCTCACGACAGCCAAGGCAGGCGGCCTCCTTAACCGTACGAAGAAGATTGACTGGGACCATCTAGTAATACCCGTGTCGCAGCGACCAAAGAACAAGGCGTTAAAGAAAGAAGATCACGTGTTCACAAAAATAAATTTAAACAACCATAGGAGAGTTTAGAATACACCGAGACTTCACGGAACCTTATAAGCGTTACCCAATGATGATATTAAACCTTTTAACTGCGTGTTTATTTGTGGCCAATATTTTAAGAACCCTGTCCAAACATTGAGAAAAATACGTAAAATAGAAACAACTTCAGGAAATGAGAGAATTCGAGTGCACTGCAGAGATAGCTGACAACTTCACCCATAGGCCATTCTGTTTAAACATTTTACTATGGGTTTAAAAGGATTTCATGCCTACAATGCAGACCTTTAACAGTTTCATACTATAAAACTACATACATATAAAACTACTGAAAAAAGTTCTCATTTTGACATACTACGTGTAATTTTGTGCGTAACTGTCAAAATGTTGTCTTTGGTTTTTCACTAACGACAAAAATAAGTGTTGTTTTATTTTTAAATGCGTGTTACTTGTTTTCGTTATAACAAGTGCGTTCCGCAAGGTTAAGTAATAGTATCAGCCATTATTGGCCTGTTTAAATTGAATAATTAAAAATTCTTGATTAGGGATAAACAAGGACACATATTGTGCGATAACCAACAATGATGGAGTTACTGACGTCCAGCGGTTATTTCGCATTTAATTGTTTTATTACAAAACAAACATTAAGAAAATTATTCAGGCATATCAGCTATGTTCTTATAAACTTTTTATTAGTACATCAACATATTAAATAACTAAATTATGACCATACAAAAATTGTATTTATTTGTTTTGATCAAAATTCATTTTTTTTTTCACAGGAAGGAAAGGTTTTGGTTATCTACAGAAATGAATGTAGTGTTCTTGCTTCATAACAGGTTTCAAAACACCGTGACAACCCGTGGTGAATAGTTTTATTATGCTATCTCACATACAATGCTGCTTTTGTTAGTAAACTAAAGTTACAATTTATTATAACATATTATATAATAACTAGAGTTGCAATAACTGATATACGTTCGCATATTCTGTAAAATCTACATTAATGACTGTAAGCAGCAGCTGCGAATGATTGTAATAGTGTTATAACTAGTAAATAAGATTCTAACAAATTAATCATCTAAAATTTTTAATTAATTAATGCTCTGCTTATAAATAGATTATGAGTCGGGAAGCGTATACTTTAGATTGTCTTTCAATAACGGATGTTTTGCTACTGGGTTTAAGAAAAGCATCGCATGAACTGTCAGTGTAAATAAATAACCATCTTTCAAATTAACTAAGCATAATTAAAGCAGGTCAATATAATGGTTCGCTACTTAAGTGGACTTGTTACTGACTAATATGTCACAAATATTACGACAAATCTTACGGTGTATATTTCTGGAATTCTAGAATTCGTACCACGTTTGCATCTAAATGTTTTAAACAGTGGCAGCATGTAACGAAAATGTTGCAAAGTACGGTGCGTTTGTTCTCAACTGTACCTGTTTACTTTCTCGTCAACTCGCCAGACTGTCAAACGTAGTTGTACAGCGAACGTCACACTACCTGCATAGCCTAATGTATGTCTAGAGCCTAAGAGAGAAAATATTTTTTCCTCTATTTGTTTCGATACCTCACGTGAACATCTGTAGTCCTGCTTTATGGCTAGTAATTGGGTAGTTTTATAGCTCAATGTCTTGGGGTTCAACCAGCAAATAACAGAAGTTTTATGTCATAGTAAGTTTCATTATATTACAGGTTAGAAAGAAAATGTATTTCCTGATGAGAGAGTTTGGCACAGGGAAAATTCCTGCCGCTACTTTCGTTGCTGATGCTAAGGGGCCAGAAAAATACGGTACTGCAGTAAAATTAAATTTAAATAGGCTTGGAAATGACAGAAGTCATTTAACTTTAGTTTAAAGCGAAACTAAACTAATGTCGAGATTTAAACTATCAACTTAATGAAAATCAAAATTCTGCGATTGGTCAGTTTGCACCCATTACCGATAACATCGCTCAAGCGGCCAAATTTTTCCCTGTGCCAAACTTTAACACCGATCTTTGAAACCTCTAGTACGATTAACATTAGTCGTTGTAGCATTGTTCTCATGAGTTGAGTTAAACAATAAACACCCTCTGTGCAAAGACATGTTGCCAATAAACACAAACCAGAGCTATAAACATGCACGTATGACACTGGATTAAGTTGGTTCAGAACTATTTAGCATTTGCTCTATATGGCTCGCAGTTACTTCATAAGTTTGTTAACATAACGTTCGGTTTGATCTTGCTTCAATGATTCTTGCTTCATGTCCTGAGACTGTACAGTAGTGAAGTAAAACCGGCTTACCTTGAAAATGTTGTCACACGCACTGTTTCATTCTACGTTACGTGATTCGTCATGCGACACTGAAGTAAAGAAATTTTGGTCAGCGATTCACACCTAGGCCTTAAGATCTGGTAAGGGGTGACATGAGGTGAGCATGGATCAGCGCCGGGTGAAACAGGGGATCGCCGAGAAAACCCGACGACCAGCGGCATCGTCCGGGACGATTCCCACATGCGAAAATCTGTAGACCGACCGGGCCGGAATCGAACCATCATGCGATACTGAATTCCTTTGGACTGCATTTTGAATGGCTTCCATAAGTAAATTTTCAATGGGAACAATTTATGGTTGTAGTAAAATGTACAGTCATGGACACAAAAATTGGGCCACTGAAATAATCAAAGTCCACTTCGGCAATCATCGGCTGTATGTAAGTGGGAGCCTGGCATCTAGGCAACCTGCACAACAACGAATAGCGGTGCGCTCTAACTGCGCTGGGCACAGGTTGTGTTGTAGGATTGGCGTATCGCCCGTTCACACCTTCCTCAAGCGACCAGGCACTGTATATTGGCTGAACCAGTGCGGTGCACAAATCATTTAGTAAATGCAAAAGTGACACACGTAAATTTATATTACTCAAACATGAAGATAGAAAACGTATTTGTAAAACACATTAACGAAGGTACGAAAGTGCACAAGTTTTTCAATAACCAGATAAAAACCGTTCCCTATATGGTAACAAAATATTAATATTCAATGTACTCGTATTCTTATTCTCATACTGCGAGCTGAAACGAATGTATATTGTACCAATACAGTAATACTTAACTGGTAGTCGCGGTAACGTTATGGTCTGACTTACTCGCTTACATCTTTACGTATAGAACAATGGCCGAAC
>PNEQ01054859.1:0-14707 GCA_003012365.1 Medauroidea extradentata
TGGAACATCCCTAGGAGCTCCCTGGGACCTGTATTTAACACATCCCTGGAACATCCCTAGGAGCTCCCTGGGACCTGTATTAAACACATCCCTGGAACATCCCTAGGAGCTCCCTGGGACCTGTATTTAACACATCCCTGGAACATCCCTAGGAGCTCCCTGGGACCTGTATTAAACACATCCCTGGAACATCCCTAGGAGCTCCCTGGGACCTGTTTTAAACACATCCCTGGAACATCCCTAGGAGCTCCCTGGGACCTGTTTTAAATGCATCCCTGGGACATCCCTAGGAGCTCCTTCCAGCAGCAAAAGTAAAAGCTTAGTATTCAAAACAAAAGAAAACAAATGTATTTGTTGTGGTTATATGTAAACTTAGTATTTAACAAACAGTCAAATACACATAATTGTTAATGTAGCCTCTTAAAATCTTTTGAATAAACAATTCGTCTGTAATAAAATTTTTTTAAATACTTCAACTTCCAAAAGTCTACCAGTAATAATAAAATATGTGTGTCGAAATTAATAAATTTACCAATTTCTTAAGGCATATATAAATGTTATGAATTATTTACTAAATTAATTGCAACAAACCTCGTGTATATTTAAATAATATCGTGAGCTATCTAGTGGTCATATTAGGAACTTGCCTAGAAATCCATTATGTCCGTGGGAGCTCCTGCTCGGATATCCCAGGGAGCACCTGCTCGGACATCCCAGGGAGCTCCTACTCGGACATCCCAGGGAGATCCTGCTCGGACATCCCAGGGAGCTCCTGTTCAGACATCCCAGGGAGCTCCTGCTCGGACATCCCAGGGAGCTCCTGCTTGGATATCCCAGGGAGCTCCCTGTAAGGACATCCCTGGGAGCTCCCCAGATGAGGAATTTAGGATGACCCAAATTCATCTTCCAAGGAGCTTCCTGGGATGTGATGTACTTTTCAAGGAGGTACTTGGGACGTCCTAGGGACTTGGTTTTTCGGAGCTCTCGGACATCCGAAATATCCATCCTTAGGACATCCCGAGGATCGCATGTACCTGGATATCCTCATAGGATGTCCCTAGGACATCCTGGGGACTTGCTGTGCTGGTAGGGGTGTTGCACATGGGAATGGTTTGCGATATATAAGAGTTTTAAAAAGGTAATAAACATTGTGTTGTACGACTGTGTGGTTGATTTGCCCCTAGGAATTTGTGTAGGCTGCAAGAAAACCTATTATTAAAATTAAATTTTGTTTTTAACCAATAGTGTAGAGTGCATTCCAGCTGATAATTATTTGTATTTCATTCTGTTTCAATATGAATTCTGATTCTGTGAATGAAGATAATGCAGTAGATGAACTATGGAGATATACCTAGGCAGCGCATTTTCCTCCACAGATCAGAACTATTTCACGAGCTGAATGACGAAATGTTTTTAATGAGATTTCGTTTGTCGAAAGCAACAGTGATACAAGTTTTAGGTCTCATTGAGGACCATTTAACATTTCCTACAAACAGAAACAAACCTGTTTCACCACTGAACCAATTACTACTAACATTACGCTTTTATGCAACTGGTTCATTTTTGATTGTGTGTGGAGACATGATGGGTGTCCACAAATCTACAGCAAGCAGGACTGTGCATAAAGTTACACATCATTTAGCAATGATGGCTGAGAATTTGGTGAAAATGCCTTCCACAAACGAAGAGAAACATCAAGTTCAGCTAGAATTTCATCGAATAGCAGGATACCCAGCAGTATTAGGGGCTATAGATTGCACACACATACCAATTCAGTCTCCAGGTGGTAATGATGGTGAACTGTACCGTAACAGGAAGCAGTTTTTCTCAATGATTGTGCAAGCTATCTGCAGGGCAGACCTTGTGTTTACAAATGTAGTAGCACGCTGGCCAGGTTTCACACATGATAGCACAATTTTCAACAATAGTGAGGTGCATGCACAATTTGAAACAGGAGGCATCACAGGAGGCATCATCCCTGCTGACAGTGCCTACGCATGCAAAAGTTACGTGCACACACCTCTACTCATGCCAGCCACGGAAGCTGAACGCAGATTTAACAACGCTCACAAATGCACTCGCAACTGCATTGAAAGGGCATTTGGTGTGCTGAAAAGACGTTTTCCCTGCCTTTCAATGAAGTTGCGAGTGAAACTGTGCAAAGCGCCAGCCATAATTGTGGCTACTGTGGTATTGCACAACGTTGCCATTGCAGCAAAGGAACCTGACGTTGCTGTCGATCCAGCTGTTGCCCTTGGGCCTGAAGCGTATGCTGTAATACCTGTACCAGCACATGGCCAGCCAGATCGAGCTGGGGCAACTGCAAGCCGTACAGCTCTGATCAGTACAGTTTTCAACAGATAGGTTACATGCAAAATAAATGTTAGTGTAGAACACACTAAATTTGCTGGTGTTTACCTTGCATGTTTTAATTAGATTATATGTTTATTTCAATCCTTATAAGCTACAGTATGTTGACTTATACATACAGTTATTCTGCACACAACATTATTTGGTAAAAATAGTCTATGAACAGGAGGTCAATCATTTACAGAAAGTAACTGTGGTAGATGAATATCATTCATGGGTAGCTGGGCAGTCCTACAATCTTAATTTGTTTCATTGTGAGAAAATAAGTGTTAACTTCTAATTCATTAATTTTTTAAGAACCTTTATTTTCCAGTTAGCAAAACTTATTCCATTATTTGAGTAACTTGTAACTTGGGAAAGCATTGTCAAGGGATTCATAATTTAACTTAATTAGACAAATAAAGCTTTTATTTCTATTATGTTACCTACGCAATGACACTAAACATATATTAGTGAAAAATATTTGTTATTTTAGTAATAATATTAAAACTTATTCTGATTATGTTACTAGTTTTCAATGTATGTTGACAACAAAAATCATGTTTATGATAAATACTTATAAAATGTTAATTTTCCCTCATTACCTATTGCCATTCTAGCAATAGTGTTGGCATGTATGTGCTATATCTGAGTTGATATTATTTGCAGTACCTGAATAAAGTTGTCTAAAATAATCCCTTTTACGTGGTTTAAATACTGCAGTTTTTGTTCTTTATGCCATTATACTTATTCTACGCCCAGTTACCATAATGCAAATAACATTTGTAAAAATTTACATAATTATCTCATTTTTATCTATAATGTTAAAGTGCTTTGAACTCTATTAAAAAAAACATTTATTTTTTAAGCTATAAAATATTTTTAAAGACATTTTTAACACATTTATCTATTACTCTACTGAACCAAATTTATAAGAGAGATAAATTTAGCAATACATTGAGCTTTCGCAAACATTGCAAACTTCAATGGTTTATGATTTCAAACAGATAAGAAAAAAGTTACAACTATGATTAATCAGTAACAAGTATCCAACAGATTCAACTCAAACCAACAATAGCATACAAAATTACAGTAATTTTAAAGAAAGATATATTAAATTAGTATCTGTAACCAAAAATATCGAGTAAAATATTATGTAACTGGTTCCAACGATAAAATATTTCCTCATATCTGAAAGAAGCAATAACACATTCTTTTATTTTTAATTAAATTTATTACCATTCCTGTACTACAATTTTCACTATTTGTCAATCACAAAATTGGTAAACATTAGTTTGTCACACTGCAATAACATTATATTTAAAACTTTAATTTCTTAAGAAAAATACTACAAATAATGTGTAACAGAAGATAATGTTTGGTGACCGAATATCAGCACCTTTTATTTAATCACAAACAGCATGAAAAGGAAAAAGTATTTAACAAATATTCACATTTGTGAATAATTACTTCTGATTCTGTCTTGCCACCTGACAAATTTCAAACTCATGTCAATTTACTTGTGAAAATAACACATGTTTGAAAATAGCACATGTATGAAAACAACACAAATAACAAAAAGAAAAGGTTTTTACAATGTAATAACCCAAATGAATCAATATTCACATAGTTTTTTTACCCATAAGTTGCAATTCCAATGATTTAATATCAATTTCAATATCTTTCAATTTAGACTCTTTTTCAAGGATCTCTATTTTCTTCAAATGTATTTCTTCGGCCATTTTCAGTCTTTTGTTCTGGCAATGTACATTTTCTAAACAATTACTGTAAATCACAGCTGCTACATCACTACTTTTTCTCTTTCGTTTTGGGGTGGTTTTCCTGAAATCACCCAGTGACACAGAACTACCACATGGTTTACTGCTTGTGTTGGGCGATAATGTGGCTGCTGATGGTGTTTCCTGTGTCGTTTCCAATGTACGCCGACGTGTATTTTCTTGATTGGGCATTGTTGAAGCAGAGTTATCCTCTGAAATGTACATCTCCTGGAAAAAAAATTGCAATCAGTTAAAAATGAACAAACAGTATGTATTAGGTGTTTTCACAAAGTACTGTTCTCCAGAAAATCATTTTTTTTTAATATTCTTCACTATACAGCATCAAATCCAAGGTTGCAGTAGAAATACAATATGTCATTGGCAAGCTCTGTCTTTGGAAGGCTGGTAAAATAACAATGTCGTTACTACAGGAAGTACATAGATACGATGCTATTGTAGTGCTTAATTATGGTTTACAATACATGATTTGAATTGGTCTGCTAGAATACACCAAATTAACTTTAAGTTATTTGCTCATTGAATATCACACGTTTTTTTTTTTTTTTGTGATAACAAGCTAAAATGAAGGCAATTTATTTTTGCTGGCAAACGGTACATGGGTTTTAAGAAAATGCTCTGGCAACATTATACACCGTATGACTATCCACATTCTCAAGTTTTTTCAAAACACACTGTTTAAAAAAAATAAAGTTATTTACAATTATTTAAAATAAATGAAAGACCATGGCCTTGACTTGGTCCACTCAAAATTATTTCCGCCTACTGGAAAAATAAATAAGTAATAAAAGAATAGACATTGTCACACACTGGTGAACAGTTTATTTATTGGAGTATTTAACTATGCAACTTTTATCAGTGACAAATATATATAGGGTATATGTGTAACAAAAGCTGGAAAAGTAAAACACAGGATTTACTGTTCTTGATTAAGCTGCCAAGTAAAGTGTTCTTTAAAGAGTTGATGGGCTCCTAATAACGTTCTATATGGCTGTTAAATGTTTTTTTAATGTAATAACACAATATATTTATACATACAACATCTTCACTGCAAGAACGGTCTTCTGATGTAGGGTGAACAGTGTGTGGAACAAAAAAATCATAGACAATAGCTCATCTTAATTTATATAAAAAAAAAAAAAAAAACAACCATTTGTGTGATGACATTCAAGTAACATAGTAAGTGAGGTGGTCGTTTTCAGCCACCTTCCGTAACTCGTGGAGCTCTCTGAAATTGCAGAAAAAGCAATGTATTACTCTGCCAGTAAATTGTTAGTATCTGAGAATAGGCCCCCTACAATTCTGCAGTTTGCATTGTCCAGCAACCATAGCAACTACATCTGTGGAATGAACCATTTTATAGAATATATTTTAAAGTAAATTGAATATATTTTGTCAAATATTGGTTGGTAAACCTTGAAGAAACAAAGGGACACAGAGAGGCTGGTGAGGATGAAATCGGTTTAACATGGATTGGGAGGCTAGAAGAAACTTGTGGAAGACTGGAAAGAGGGCACTACAGGGGAAGGAGGGACAACTGCTGGAAGGTTCATAGGGATAGAAGGAAAATGGAGAGGGGTAGGCACTCTATGTTGGTCAGGACCATGAGCGAAAGTATTGAGTTGGGGGAAGCCAGTGTGGCAGCAGAGTGTGTTGAAGAAGGGCGAGAGTCTACAGAAAGAAGGAGGAAGGCTGAGAGGAGGAAACCCTGCCACAGCCTGATTGCGGGATGTGCAATTGAGCTATATAGAATAGCAAAAAATTCAAATACATGTGTAAATAATTATGCATTGAGACGCCTCGCGTCTAGGCTTTGTTGTTTAATATGTTTTGCATGCGTCTTAATATGGGTTCCAGAACCTCTACATATGTATATATGTATTTTTATAGTGTAATTTATATTGAAGTTGTGAGCTTATATTTACCTTGTATTGGTTGTGTATTTGATTGTTTGCTCGCTTGCTTGTACAGCAGTTGTACATATCAGCCGCACGGAGCGCTGGCGGGCGAGCGGTGTTGGAGAGGTGAAGAGGGGGGTGTGAATAAGTAGTTCGCAGAGAGAGTGTGTGTTGGAAAGGCGAGGAGCGAGGGAGGCGGATGGCGTGGCTAGTTCCGTCAAGGGTCCGATGCCTGCTCGGCTGTTGCAAATTTATGTGTTTACCTACTGTCAGACGTAAGACAGAGGAACGCTATAGCATTTGCTTTGGATTAATTCGGGGCAGTAGGTGTACGTTTGGACGCTGCCGCCGAAGTCGAGCGAGGCAGTTTCTCGCCGAGGGAACTTCCCAGGATAATTGCGTGCTGCCCTTCGCCGAAGGAGAGGCCTGGAGGCCTAGGTCGGAAGGGCCAAGTAGCTGTTGAAACGCTTCGGGTCAGCGAGTTCCTCTCTCGACGTAGGCCGCAAGGGTTGGCCTCAGACGGCGTCGCGGCGCTAAGGCGGTTAAATTGAGAACACGGCCGCTGCTGAGCTTGGGCGCCCGTCAGCGTGCAGGCCACCTGCTGTTGCTGCACGCAGGAAAAATAACCAGGTAGGAGATGTACTGATGCCTTACGCTGTTGTATAGCCCGGCAGGAATTTAATGCGACTTGAAAATCTCGCCCATGCCAGATCTCTGTAGGGCGGATGCCTATACCTCGATAACTGTGGTAGAAAGTCCGATTCAGAAAGCTGTGTTGTGGATTCGCGTATATGAGAAGAATGTCTTAATTGTTGAAAGAACCAGTAATTATATTAAATATTGTAATTTAAAATATCAGAGCCTTGCTTCATTGTATTTAGGGAACTTCTCCACTGTACATGACGTAACGTAATTACATTAAATATAAATATTATAATTTTAAAATATCAGAAACTTGCTTCATTGTATTTAGCGAACTTCTCCAAAGTACGTAACGTAAATATGAATATGAGGGGCTACCTGTCCCGGATAAATGTAGGAGGGTTATGTTTTGCTAATGAAGGGTGAGGCACTAGTCATGTCACCCTTTCCTTCGGGACAGGGGAGCGTCTCAGCATAAAAAATATACATAAAAGGTACCTAACTAATCTGGTACGAATCACTGAAATAAAACTATTTGTGCTACATATCATAACATAGACATTTGTACTTCACACCGAAAAGATTGTTTACCTGAGAACACTTATGAAGTTGCCAAGCAGCAATGCCTACCAATCTACAATAATAATACAAATAATAAGTTTAACCTTGCAATTGGGCTTTCACCCAGTGGTGAGTGGACTCTTCCTCACCCCAATGACGTTAATCTACCACACATCCCACAACTTTTCCACTTTGCATGCATTAGCCTACACCTTCTCTTCATTCTTAGAATCTCCCGTCCATAATAAGGCGGATCAACTGTGGTCCTTATCCTTCTTTGTAGTACAAATTCCACCAACATTTGCCCCATTATTACTTTTAATTCCCTCAACAACTCCTCTACACTTTTTTCCAAAGCCCACTTCTCAAACCTTTTCCTCAGGAAATTTTCTGCCCCATCCCTCTTCTCACTACCATACTACCAGACCACCATCTCTCTTGTGTTTCTCTACCTTGTTCATCCCCAACCCTATTTCGACAACAGGAATTTCATGGTCACTGATTCCATCTAACACTACTGCACTAGAAAAAGCACAGCTAGGTCTGACTATAACTACATCAAGTAAAGACCCAACATCCTCTTCATTTCACCTTGAAGGAGACTCTACTACCCTCTAAACCGCCAGAAGTCTCTTTACCCAACAATACTCCTACCATCCACTTACCTCTTTCTGTCAGATGCACCTAATCCCTTCCTATGAAGTCTTGACCCACCCATTTCCTACTGTCTGCAAATGTAACCCCCAAGTCCCTATACACTTTCTTGTAGGAGACCTCACTAACTGAAACTGCCTTCACGTAGTTAAGCTCCCTCCTTAAAAGCACCACACTAACAACTACTCAGGCTAGAGGGAACTTCTCCTTCACCTTGCCCACTAATGGTTGAGCTGCTTCCTTTCATACTGTATACTCTTTCCTGCAAGTTCATAATTTTGGCCCTCCCCCCCAAAACCAACTTTGTACACACTCCCTCTCCTCACCTCCTGAAATCCAACCCCTTTCTGGTTTTGATCATTAGGCCTATGCCATAAGCATTTTAAGATGGACAGTAGGTACTTTTGACTTGAAAAGAAAGATTGTATTCTTTGTAAATCAAGTAACATTTTGTCACGCAAAACATGCATAATTATTTCATCGCTTCACAAGCTGTGCAATATGAATAAAATTACACTGTCATTCAACTAGTTGCTAAGCGGTCAGCTGTGTGGAACAGGTAGGCAGATTGAGTGTGTGGCGAAAAAAACATCTAGCCCACCTTTTTGCTCTACACCTTGGGGCCCGGAGTCCACCTCCTCCCCAAGTGAAAATGTTTTGCAAAACACACACACACTGAAGCAGTTTTTTCTGGCTTAAGTAAACATATTAATGTTTTTCTTTGTTGAAATTCCTCATTAATCTTTCTAAATATTTCCTATCTGGCAAACATAGTTGTAACAGGATGCCTAGGCAGTCTTTTAACACCAGAAATTGGCTTATTTTATAATGCATTACAGTCTTTTTTAAATTATTACAACATTAACATAACACTACCGTTAGGCTAGTCTACAGACACTACAATCAATAACTAATACATACCAACAACATCTCCTTGAAATCTTGCATCACTGTCATACATGCACTTTGACGGGATAAACTGTAACTTTATTAAAGCCATTATCCTTCCTTCAACAGCTGACAGCTTTGGGATGTAGCCTCCTCCGCCAGTTTTAACTATCTGAATCTATGCAAAGAACTACAACAGTCATTTATCACTGAAATGGTACGCCCCAACAGAAATATGCCCTGATGTAAGCAAAAGTAACGAAGAATAGGCTACATTCAAACTGTACTTACAAGCACAATGCATATGATACTAGACTCATAAACAAAAATTAAATAAATCTACATCTATATTCCGAGAAAAAACATTTCTGAATATTAGGGATGCGAATATCTGTTATAATATTCGATTAACCTATAATACGTTATAGAAGATGAAACCACATACAATTATAATTATGAAATTTACCTTGTCATCTGAACTGGCTTTCCTTGCCCGTTTCTTCAAATTGTCGTAACAGTTCTTTAGCTGTTTCGACGAACGTTTGGTGTCGTTCATAGCATTGAACCTTTCCGCAACACTTTCCCAAGCCTTTTCCTTTTCTTTCAAAAATACCGCGTCGGTAGACTTGTTTTCTATAGTTGAGAGTCTCTCTTTGACAAGATCAACTATCAAATTTTTTTCCATTTCGAAAAAATTAATACGTTTTTGCTCCATCATCGCCTGAAATATAGACGTAAACAGTAAACACACAATAAATACACATCAAGTTCGAGTGTCTATGAGACAGTACAACCAACTTTATACTTCTAAACTCTCACCTAAAATGAAATTAATCTGCTCTGAACTATGACGTCATTTATTTCTAGCCAGTATAAATCGACTAGTAATGACATCGGCGCTGTTGCCACAATGTTCAAATGTATGATCTCCAGAGCATGTGACGGCGGTTTAAAAAATACGACATTTCAATGGTGCAACGTTTTTACAATTGATCCTTGGATCATTTTTGAACGAAGGTCAGATGATCTCTGGGTCAAGGACGGAATGGTGCAACCGGCGGTAAGTAGGATAGATTAAATGCTGACCAAAATTTCGTAATAACTATCAATGACTTAAACCCATGAATTATACTTGTGAACACTACCACATCCTTACACTGTTGCATATGCATAATTCAAGTAGTGAAAATAACATAAAAAAATACTTATGTAGCTTTGGCTCTGATATATTTAGATATAAATTTCCAAAATAAGTGATTTGAATTAATTAAAAATTATGCTACCAAATAAAAGTACTGTTTCAGGATGATTGAAATTACTGTTCAAAAGTTCAAAATGCTGTTTTATGTACTGGATTATTAAGAATATATCTACTTTACTTCCACTTTTCACAAACACATAAGTTCCCAAAATAATTTTATCTCTCAGGTTATTTAAATTTTATCCTTGGCTTCACACAACTCATTTTGAGGGTAGGCTGAAACTCTAGAAATGCTCAGGACCTCTGGTCTTGTAGAACTGTTTAAGTTAAAGAAAATTGCACATTATTCGGCAGACAAACTTAGAAAATTTGAAAAGAAAAATTTGTGAAATATTTTAACGCCGTAACCTTCTGGATACTGTGCAATATATTATTTTAAGTTCATTACAAAAAGAAATAGAAGTTCAGACAAAGCCATAAAGGAATATTGCGTTAGCGTCACCTGGACGTAGCATAGCTGAGACGATCTCGATGGCTTCTTAGGTCGCGTCGAAGCACTAAAATTTGCTAAATACGAAGCTCAGGCCGTACCATTCTTCTTCATTAAGGTTGCCTCCTATATTTTACTCTACTTGGCGTGCAAATAACTACTCAAAATTACGTTGGCTCTCGACATCGTTAATTTAATCGAGCAGACGCGAATCAGAAGCCTATGCCTTCCATGACGCCAGCAAAGACTCTCTATAACCTAATCTCAAACCCCTTCAGAGTTCGGCCCGATCCTAGAGCCCTTTCAGAAAACCTATAAAAGGCGTCTGAGTTTGAGAGAATGCATAACTGGTAATTACAAACTAAAGAAAGAAAACTAACCTCAAAGCAAGAAAGCTAACAATAAGAAAACAAATAACTAAAATTATACAATGAAATTTAATTTTCGATGTGAGTCCTAACAAAAATAAAAATAAATCATTTAAATAGCTATAGGAGTAGGCATAATTAACTAGATGCTAATGCTAAAAGGAAACAAAAAAAAATTAAGATTATTATAAACCAAAGAAAATTGAAGTTAAAGTTCTTAGTTACATGGTAAAAGTAAACATAAAAAAATTAACATATTCTAAACTAAAAGTTACTAACTTTCTGTAGCCAAATACTACAGAAATGCCCCTCCTGATGTCAACTTAATATTTAACTACAGTAGAATATTAATTGTCAGCATACATACAACAATAGAATTCAGGTTAACACATTAACAATTACACGTGGTTACAATTTCCAACAATCAGTGGGACCAATCAAGCGTTCAGAAAAGTTCATACTGTACCCACACAGCACCAGATATCCTACGGATATCCTGGTTTTGTCCTGAATGTCCGATATATATCCCCGATATCCGATGGATATACATTGGATATTCTTTTAGTACATTTAATTATATTGCAAGAAATAAAAATTTATCGTAATATTTTTCCAATAAAATATCCCAACTTTATTTAAAGTAGCAAAATATTTCATATAACCTGAAAAATATTCAAACTTTATGTCCTGAAAATGTCCCTAAAACATAACCGGAGGATATCCCAATGGTATATTCCAAGGATATCATGTACACATATCCTATGGATGTCCATTTTTCTGTGATTGTCCGATATATGTCTTAGATATCATACGGATATCCATAGGATATTCTTTTCGTATTTGTAAGATTACTACAAGAAATTAAAACTTACGGTAATATTTTTCACACAATATATCCCATCTTCATTTAAAGTTACAAAATATTATATAAAACCTTAAAAATATTCAAACTAGTGTCCTGAATGTGTCCCTAAAGTATAACCTGAAGATATCCCATAACAGCTTGTCCGAAGGGTACATATATCCTGTGTACATCAGTTTTCTTCGTGATTGTTCCATGTGCATCCTGGATATCCTGTGGATATCCTTAAGATGTAATTTCTGTTCATTTAATTTTATCACAAGAAATCAAAACACTACCGTATTCTTTTCACAAAAATGTATATATTATTTTCATTTAAATTTACATAATATTGCATACAATATAAAAAAATATATAAAACCCATGACCTGAAGATTAAAAATATAACCTGAGTATATTCCTACAGAATATCTTAAAGATATTGTGCCCCACAGAACATAGGATATCCTATGGATATCCTATTTTGTCCTGATTGACCCTACACATCCCTGGTGGATATCCATAGGATGTACTTTTCGTACATTATATTTTATTACGTAGAATTAAAACTTGAGGTAATGTAATTCACAGATTGTATCCCATTTTCATTTTAAATGTTACAAACTATTGCATACATGTTTTATATACAGAAATGTCTTCAACGTGTCTCAAGAATATCGGGTAGACATCACGAATATCCGTCAAATATCCACAGGATGTTATTTATGTACATTAAATCTAATTTTAAAATTGAATAGTTAAATATTTGTTTTCATACTTGCATTTCCAATTTCTGTTATAAACATGTGATATTTAATTATAATGATGAAAACCTATTACAAAAATCAAATATTAGAAAAAATAATTTTCATGATAAAAACCTATTACAAAAATCAAATATAAAAAAAATATTTTTCATTTTATTATAATGCACATATCCAATCCAATAACATACGTATTTATAAATAAATGCTATATTTGTCCATTCTGTAGATATACCAATTCGTGACTTTGCATTACGAGCTTTACGACTTTTAATAATCTCATGTTGGCTACCATTGGATTACGAAGCGATTTAACCACTGTCTTGTTGCGTTAAGCCTAGTTCACAATTAAAAACTTAAGAATTAAGAATTATGCAGTAAGCGTCAATCACGCACACGGAAAAAAGTCTTAAGTAATTCTGGTTCATAATAAATGTGTTAATTCTTAATTCCAACCAATAAGAACCCGACTACTCTGCTTTCTTCAAATGCGTGAAATTACTGTGGATTCCTCAATATATTTCGTCACCAGTTGTCCAGAATATCGCCAAAGAATGGTATAAATGAAATACTAATGTAAAAAATATGTTAGAAATAAAAAATTACATCTCCATGTTCATTACTTGAATAATAGTTCTCGTACAATCACATTATACCGCGGCTGCACGTATAAACCCAAGAAATTTTTACTTATTCGTAATGTGCAAATGTAAATTAACAAATTTAAATTACTAAAAATATATACTCCAAGTGAGTTTTGAACCATCAACCTTGGGGTCAGCAAACCAAAAATTTACCACCGAGCTACCGAACACTTCGACAGATAGTGCTTCTAAACAAGTTATTTTTATGTGTTCAGTGTCTAAACTAGTACATGTAACAAACATGTTATATTTATGTTATTTTAGCACGAATTTCCATTAAATCAGTTTAACATTTTTATAAATAATAATATGCCGTGTATACGAAACAGTAATAACTATTACTACGAGTTGTTCGCCAGCCAAATGGGTTTTTAAAAGCTTTTCAAACAGCTATTCTGTCGTTAAACTAAAAAATAAATATAAGCATAACTGCATTTTTTAGCTTGAAATGATCATAATGTGCCAAATCCATCATATATAGAACCACACCGTATTTAACGTATAATATTTAAATATCCGCCATGTTTATTTAACTTCCCGAATGCTCTGATTGGTTCATTCTCTTAATTCTTACGGAAAAATATAAAATTTCGCTATACCTGTTACTTCTTAAGTCATGGCCCAAACGCCACACGACCTCACACGGCCTGTTAAGTTCTGTTGCGAATCGGTACGTTTAGAAACACACTTTCTATTCTTAAGTCAACTCTTAGCTACACGTCATAATTCTTAAGTTTTTAATTGTGAACCAAGCTTTATGGAGGATTGAAGCGAATATTTTTGTATGTGCGGGAGGTTTTGCCGTTTCGATTAGTGCATGTGTTGTGTTTAGAGAAGTGGAAGAATATACTAGCTGTCCATTAAGGGTCTGCCACAATTATGCAGACCTGTCTGTCCGTGCAGGCCGTGTTGATGGTGCACATCTCGAACTGGCTTCTGATTGGGTGAAATGTTCACGTGACTTTTGACGTCAGAGGTTTATTGTGCTGATGGTTGAGGCAGACCTGTCCGCTCCGAAAGCACACCACTTTGGCTGACGGACTCGTCAACCTGACGTCATGAAGTCAGTTGACCAATAAGAATATTTGTTTACTTTTTATTTAAATAAAACGCGCGAAAACGTAGTGTTATTATAATAGAAAAATAAATAGCGGCCTACTTTACTGCCCTCTATAACAGGATAAACAAACTACACCCATCAAAAATTGTGGCAAACTGTTTCAACAGAGGCCTTCACGAGTACGACCGTTCACGACCTGCACGGACGTATCGGGACGGCCTGCACGGACGCATACGTCTGCATAATTGTGGCAGAGCCTTTAATCTTTTTGTAACCACATCCACAGGTAAGAATTTTTATCTTGGGTGTGTTCATAAGAAATTGTGATTATACTTTCTCGCACTTTGTGATTTGAATAGACGGCTTGGCCGGTGACGTCACAAGATGAGCATCGCTCCGAGCATCAGCTGTTTCTGTACAAACGTTCGTCAAAATGCCATATGAATAGTGTTACTTGGACTGGTTAACATTGTATAAATAGTACAAAAATGCATGTACGGTACTTGCAATAGCGAGTTTAGGTATCGCTAATAGAAATATATGAAGGATAT
>PNEQ01054860.1:0-14708 GCA_003012365.1 Medauroidea extradentata
TTTGCGCGAATTTTTGTAAAAAATTACATAATTACATTGCTTTCTGCTATTGTTTTGCCACCCAAAATATGGCGACTCGTGAAAAATAACGTCCTGCGCATGCGCAGTTCGAAAATGTTCGAAAATGATCGGCTTCACATGATAACTATTGAAATGTACGGCAGCTGCCACTCCATAGACTAATACCTCCATGGTTAGACCTCTTTGCTTATTTCTGTTGTGTTTTTGGCTCGCTACTTAGAGTAACTATAGGGTAGAGGGAGTATCCTCTATACAGTTGCATACGAAATTGTGTGTTCAACATGTGTCACATGACTTTAGTGAAATATGCGCAGGAGATTTGAAATAACATTGAGAGAAAAGATAATAATTGCTTAGTAATCACAACCATGTTAGGTTATTTTGGTACCATATGAATATACGAACTAAGGAGAGAATACAACCATATTATCGCATAGCACAATTGCGTAGAAATTTCAGAACGACAAATGTAAACAATGTCTGCCACGTTACTGTTTTCCTTAACCCAGCTGTTTTTAGTAAAATGTAAATATTAGCTACGTACTTACTATAAGGTTTCGAACCGAGATCTTGGTGACACCACATGACTAAATATATATTCTGGATGGTACGCTATGAGTTTCAAACAACATGACTGCATTTTTATGACGAGAAAACATAAATAAACGACACCAAACTCTCGAGACCATGTTGGACACACATTTGTGACGTCATGCTCCCTCTACTACATAGTACCTCTATGGCTCGCTAATACTTCCAGTGATACCAACCACGCAGCATGAAATTCTATCTGAAATAATGTGGCGTGCATTGGCCATGTTTTTTTACATCGTTAGCTGCAATAGTGCGCTAGTATCGCAATCTCGTCGTTGGTGGAAGTAAAAGTATTGGTAAAGGCGATGCCGTATATTAAAAGTGTGTGTAAATTTGTATTGTGACTTGTTAATTTGTAAGACAACGAAAAAAAAAAATTATCTCGTCGAGGTGCAGATTCGAACCTACACACCTGTGCTTACCACACGCCCTGTACCACTCGACTATCAGTACACATTTACTTTCGTGTTTCTATGATCAGTATATAAGTAATCTTTACGTTTTTTTTTTAATATTCATCTTTTCATTAGAATGGTCTGTTAAATATTTCTTTGAAACTTTACATTATACTGTAAAAATTTTGTCTAACATGTCTGAACTTTGTAAAGGAACGAAAAACCTTCGCATTATTATTACCGGTACGCGAATTAATGGTTATCGCATCATTTTATAAATTGAACATAATAAGTAATTTTACTCAATTAAACGTCGCACTAACTATACTTCTGTTTTAACATTTCAAAATTAAAATCATGTTTACTCTCGTCTAATTTAAAATTTGTAACGGCTTTCACAAGTTTGACCAACGACGGCAGTGTAATGTTTAGTCAGGAAGTCCAACTCAACGCTATAAATAATCGTTGGAGAATTTTCTCTATTTACGAAACACTTTAAAAACCTTCAATTTCAAAAAGTAACTTCCATTTACCATTTACAACAGCATTAATATTGTTTAAATGCTTAAATTGCAAAACAATACTTCCAACTTTGAATCACATGCTGATATTGGTACAACCGGAACCGTTAGTCGTCAATAAGAGAAGCATTTGCCCTATCTAGTGACAGGCCCCTACCTCAGAAGGGGGATCTAGTACCTTACACCAAAGATGTTAGAAGGGTCCAGATGGAGCATGTCGCAGGGAGTGTAACCAAACAAACGCTTGACGTGGCTCGTACACTGAAAGAAGAGTATAGTTGTAGGTACCATACTTCTGTTAAAATAGGGACAACAAAACTGTTTGGCTGTTGGTACTACTCTGCACAGTTCCTTCAACAATCTGTTTTGTACAAGAAACAGAGAGACTTGTTGCCTTCACACACCAGAATAGTTACTTCTACAAAACAGGTTGTTGAAGGAATTGTTGAGAGTAGGCCTAGTACCGACAACCAAAGTGTTTTGTTGTCCTTATTTTAACAGAAGTACGGTATCTGCAACTATACTCTTTTTTCAGTGTATATGGCCGACTAATTAAACAATTGAGGAAATACCAGTTAGGAGGTGTGTAAACAGGGTTAAAATATAGGGTTTTCAACCTAAAACGCCAATTGAAGAGCATAATACATTAAGGTACCATAAAAATTACCAGTCTGATGTGTACTTTTGAGGTTAAAGCAGTATGGCGGCTGGCTAATTTGGTGGCTACCTCTCCCCCCTCTTGGCTTCATTCCCCTCGCCATCATTCAGACCTTATGCTACCCCTGTGCCTTACACAGATCCTAGTCACGCCACTGCTAACGACAAACGGAGGCGTAAAAGACGCAGACGTCTAGCTACGTCTGATACTGCACTCGCAAGATGACGCACTGCTAGCTCAGCGACTACTGTGAAGCTACGCACGCTTCCTAGAACACTCACGCAAGGAGGACAGGCCAAGGATGAAGCAGAAGGATTTATCAAGTCTCCTCTGCTCGCGTCCTCTACTTAGGCAAACTGCCCTTAGAACTGTCTAAATGACTAGTTCGAACTGGTCTCGACTTACTAACAGGCTGTCTCTCCTCTTTTGTTAAAATTATTAATTTTCGCATGATAAAGGAGTAGTGTGAGTAAATACCAGCAATGTCCTTTTATAGAATCATTAGCTGTCCGGGCATTCGCTGCAATGTACATAATTTTTTTTTGTTACTCCGCTCTGCCCGTCTACTGCGTTTATTAACCCCCCCCCCCCCCCCACATACGCAAACATTGTCTTTTGCAGAAACAATGGCCAGACGCATGCACAACTCATCAAAATTACATGCCAATCGGATGGATGGTACAGAAAAGCATAGAAGACGAACGAACGACCAAACAAACAGTCATGTAATAGTTGGTGCGGTGCAGCGCCATGTAGTTGCGAGTTATAGCAAAATGTAAAACGCTAAAATATTCTCCGTGTTCAAAATATGTATTTATACCAATTTTCACGGTGATCGTTTGAACGGCATAGTTGATGCTATTGGCGAGTTAAAGTAAAATGGATAGCATAGAAACCTTATCCATTAAAAAATACACATACGTGCTTACCTAAGTTTCATGGTGATCGGCCAAACGGCGTAGGATTTTATCGACCTCATACATACATTTAAATGTAGGGACAGGAATTTTATGGTGAAAACATTTTTGCCCCACTTTGTTTCAGTGCCTTACGTGCACACCTGCAGCTCAACTTCATAAACATTGGCAGAGTGTTTTTGTGCAGAGTTATTATGCATTTGAATGTGCCAATCAGTATACGGATAACTGCGACACATCGACATCACGTCTGAGATTTGCGGGGTGTTAAGGCACCCAATCACTGACCACATAGCAGAGATGCAGGTGCCTACGTAAGGCACTGAAACAAAGTGCTGCAAAAATATTTTCGCGAAATTTCCTATATCTCTCTTTAAATGTGTGTGTATATATATATATATATATATATATATATATATATATATATATATATATATATGCAATATTTATATGTAAGGTGCGAATTTTGTACTGAATTGGTTACATATATTATGTTACATTTTAAATTATTTCAAAATAGTTTAACCATGTGATAATTACGGCTTAGTATTTAGAACACGATTTACGTAGTAAAATAATATAGTTAGCTAAGTTCCTACTGGAATATTTTCGGTCAAATTTTGCCAAATTTTGAATCAGTACGAAACTAAGAAAAATTCAGCATGGTTAGTGATACGGACTCTTTAAACGCCTTCTTGACATGACAAAAGATACACTCGCGAGAGCTGCCGCAATCTCGAACTTAACATTGTACTGAGAATTTCTTGTGCAAGCTTTATCTCGTACCAGATCAAGAGATATATCTTGTCCTTTTCTTTTATGCAAGGCTCTGTAAGTTTTGCGGAACGAAGAATTCTATTTGTTTTATATATAAGACTGTAATATATATATATATATATATATATATATATATATATATATATATATATATATATATATATATATATAGCGTTTAGTGTTCGATCTACAACTAAATAGGCTACGGTTTTGTTATATAAAACAAATCTGTGCAGTGTGAATTTACCGTTCTAAACATGTCAATAATGGTTGTAGATTGGCATTCTTTCGTGACTTGTTTGAGTGTTCGCGTGGGAGTTCTCGTACAAGGTTAATGCGCATTTGAACACACTCGTCTTTTACAAAGGAAAAATCACAAAGGCTGCACAATTGCGTACCAGATTCACTAAAACGAATCTCGAAGAAATACTGTCTAATGCTCGCAGGCGCCGTAGATGCAAGGGAAAGTATCATCTCAATGATTATACAGCATCTAACTCTAATTCAATAATAATAATAATAATAATAATAATAGTAAGTTTGTTGGGGAGGGGGTAGCTGACGGGAAGGGAGGAATATTTCGAAATTATCACATGTAAATACATTTCTAACACACACACTTGCACGCACATACACACATATATCCATACATAAAATAGTAAAATGACCAATAAAAAAGAATAAAACAGTTGTATCATGTGCCTTTTTTTCTTACAGCTATATGTTGAAAGTGTTACCTATCTACTGGGCACCAACACACATTCCATGTCATTTGTGTTCTGATATTTTGAAAACGATGACTCATAGGTAGAGCCGCGATTTTATGGCGAAAAGATTTTTGCAACATTTAGTTTCGATGAGTCATGTGCACACCTGCAGCTCTGCTACACCGTCTGTGGTTGGATGATTTTACTCTCACTTGCCTTGGCAAATAAGACGTACAGACTCACAATAATCTTATTCTGATTGGTGCAGTCAAATGAGAAACGTGTCGGAACAAAGTCACGCTGCCAGTAACCTTGAAACAGAACTGCCGATGTGCACGTGAGTCACTGAAACAAAGTGAGGCAAAAATCTTTTCGCAACAAAATCGTGGCCCTACTCATAGGCAGTGCAACAAACACGATGAGCTTGTCTAATAAGTAAGTGTTACTGCCCAATAAACAAGCCTCCAATACTAAGAGTAATGTTAAATAATACTGTTGTATAACGACGTTGTAATGTTAAACTGTCAGACCAGTCATGTTTTACGGCACACTTAAGTCTAATGTACAGAAATAAATATTTCAGTAAAAATGAAACTAACCAGTATGGCGACGAATGTTGTAAACGATGTTAGGGTCGATTAATGTAGCTTCGTTTCTTTTTCTTTTTTGTATTTTTTTTTAGCTATGTGATGTCCAGTTACCCTGTTGTATTACCGTTATGGAAGCTAACTATTTATAAAAATGAAAGGAGTTGTTGAAATTCTGAATTCTGATTATTATCAAAGTTAGATTTTAAGTTGATTTTAGTTCAATTCCTTAAACTCCTCAAAATATATTTCTCGCATTAAAATTATACGAAACCATTTTCTTGGAAAGTGAGCGAATATTACCGTGTTAAATAAAAACCCCACAGTAGAAAAATAGGAGAAATAAAGCCAATTATTAGATGATATCAACAAACATATACATGCAATTCCAGAAAGGAATGTAGTATCCTGAAAGACGACTCAAAAACAAAAATAAAAGTGTAACAGTAACAACACAAATGAATTCCGTAATATAATTACAGTCGTTGTAAGAACAGACACAAATAACAAAATAACATTAAAACAAAACAAAAGAACAATAAAACAAAACAAGATGTACTAAAAATGGGGACAAAAATGTTCAAGGAAAACGATGAAAACAAACGACAAGAGACTCGAATGGATGTAAACACAGACGTCACAACAAAAAGAAAACAGACGAAAAGTACAGCAAGCTTCCTTCGATAACAGATGCGACGTTTAGGGGACTGAGATTTGTTCAGACTGAGGAACTCTATCAGACTGACTCGTTATTATACGTGTGTTATGTTTATTATTAAAGTTAATTTATGGACGTAATTTAGAACAAGGATCTTTTGTTAAAACTGATCCATTTTTTCTTTAAGAAAAATACACCACTCTGCAGAAAAATGGAACTTTGCCATTGCATTATCACAGTACACCGTAGGCAATATGTACAGCGATGGTTACGCCGTTAATATTTTTAAACTATTCTCTAAGAAAAAAATTCATTTTCGTCGAATTTTGTCGATTTTTGCTTAATTCAATATTCATTTCACCATTCATTAAAGTATAGTAGAAAATTCCAAAACATACGGACGTGTTGATACAATATGTTCTTACTCTATATTTCTTTGAAGTACGATATTTAATTTCAGAGAAAATAGGACATATTCCAATACATTTTAGAACTTCCCCGAGCCAAAAGACTTCTCTTCTTAACTGTAACAGACCATTCACGATATATTTAGAACATTTCGAAGCCTATCTGGCTAGTTTTAAACAATAAAAAATTTATTTTACTAAGAATCCCAGATTTAACTACTGACAGATATGGATTGTGTACGCTGTGTTTGTCAGTACACACGAAAATATTTACATTGCCAAGTAATGGAAAACTACTGTTATAAATTATTAGTATAATTTGTAGACTGATTATTTTGCCAAAGGTTTTAATTTGTTTACCACGTTTGTATTAATTCACTTTCTTGACAGTTTGTTTGTCTGTTCAGTATAAATTTTGCGATGGATTTTAAACTTACTTTTCTTTGAACTAGCGACTTGAAACGTTAAACATGGCTTAGAACTGGATGAAAATGACAAACAAGAGGAAAATAATCGTGAAATAGTTAGTTACTTAAATAATTTAATATACCGGGTTAAACTAACGCCCCATTTAAAACAACTCTGAATTGGATGACAGTGCAATATTAATTCGCCTTTCTTGTTTGTCTATTCTGTACGAATAATTCTTGCTTAAAATCGATTGCAAAATTTCGCGCACACGAGTGAAGCCCAGATAAAAGTATTTAAATAACAAAAAGAAATTGTAATTTTCCACGTTTTTAAAATTAACTTAAAAGTATAAAATAATTTTCCCTATGAAAATACTTATAAGATTTTAAATGAAAAACATGGGGTACATGCAATATATAATAGGAGTGTAGATGGTAGCTTTCGTTGAGAAATCTCTTATAACAACGCATATTATTTGTAGTTCAATAAAATTGTTAGTGACTTATGTGAACTATCAACTATCTTTTGCATACGCCCCACATTTTTTGTATTAAATCTTACAAGTTCTTTCATAAGATAAATTATTTTGGACTATTTAGTACGGTTAAAACGTGGTACATTAAAATTTGTTTCTTACTTAAATATTAGTTACTGTGTTTAGACTTTGTTAGCTGTTAGTTTTGGTCTGTGCAAAACGAAAGGTGTCAGTTTTTTAAATTACTTATATCAAGTTGTACAAATAAACTCTTGCGTAATGCAAACGTGCCGCATGGCAAATCGTAGACCGTCGTAGTGATACATTTTACGTGTCTAAATAAATACAAAGAAGCAAACTTTAAACAAAACCAGACATGACGACTTTATCGAAGTGGGCAGGGGAAAAAAATGATTAGCCGAAATATTACCGAAAATGAAATATAACAGGTTTATTAATGTACGTGATTTTAACCGTCACATTATGGCAATATGGTAACATGGTAGCACGGTTGTATGAAATATGGGAATATTATATCCCCTTCGTTATTAAAAAAATGTGTATTTTCTATTTCTGAATTGATATTACGGATATGTCTGACTTTAAAGGTGTGTGCATAGTAAACTTAATACAGGGGGGGGGGGGATCTGCAACTCTACGCCTTTCAGTAGAAAACTGCAGCTGTGCCCTTGTTTTGAATACAAGATTACTGAGGGGTGCTTTCTACTTTCTTTTCACAATCACTCTGTACCTTTACGAATAGCAAGCGTTGAAAAATGTAAGACAACTGACAGCAAACTCACCACGCTTTTTTACATTTAAGTTAATTTTTTCTTCAATGACTATTCTTACTGAAAACTTATTCAAAAAATTAAGTTATACTGAATTTGCGGGACATTCTGTCGCTGCTGAACAAACTCATTATATTTAAAGATTATTTTTAAATGTTTACTACATATTGATATAAAATAGTTTTTCTTCTTTAATTAAGGTGATTTAACTTAATATTGTGATGAACCACAAAATGGGGAAGCATCTTTACACCAAGTTCACTAGAAAGCCAACAGAGAGCAGGCGTATGTAGTTTCAGCAATATGTTACCAATGTGGCCAAAAAAAAAAAAATCAAATTTAAAACGTTTAACTTATTTCTGTTACTGAAAATCGAAGGCTTAGTAAAGGCGGTTCGGGATAAAGTGAACACTCGGGAAAGCCCTGCTTAAGATCTATTTTCAGCCATTTCGTATATTTCCGCACGAAACAACTAATGACGGTAAATGTCTAACCTCTGGACGCGTCACTTGATGTCTGCGCGTGTAAGATAAATTGTGTTGTCGGCTAGGAACCTACATTCATTTATTATAGAACGTTTATTAATTAAATTACATATGCTTTTGTGTTTTTCAGTTAGTTTTGAGAACTGTTGTATATAAATAGGAAAATACACGTAACTGTGTCGGGTAATTTCACTGCCAACCATAAAGCAGTAAGGGAACTACAGTTAATGTTGAATTACATGCAGTAACGGTTAGTGATATTTTTCGAAGATTACAATTTTAGTGCTCATTTTTCGAGTGAGTGATAGTCACCAACTTGAGTTTTTGTATTTTTTGTCATAATTTTTCTTCTTGGTAAATTTTTTTGGAAATCTAACCAAACTACTGAATATAGTACATACTGATAGAATTTTAGACACTGTAAATATATTTTTGCCGTTATTGTTGTCAATATGTACTCTGTTCTGTAGAGTTCCAGGAATTTAGCCAGAAGAAAAGTTATGACACAAAATAAAAAATTCAAGATAGTGACTAACTCTCACTCTAAACACGAACGACCTATACCACGAAGTATAGGGCAGGTCTACGCTATAATCATTTTTATTTTCAGAATATTCTGGAAATGTCTGGCTAATCTCCTCAACTACAAAATACAACTATAAGAGACGGAAAGGTGGTAGTAACTGAAGGCAATATGATAGACTAGACCTGAAAATGCTCTCTTGATCGTGAAAGGCCTAGAAGAATGTCTTGTAAGGTGTGGAAACAAGTGTCTGGGAAGCTGTGCTCTAGGCGGGATTGCAGCCACAGGCTCCAACAGCAGCCCGCAGGTACAACCAGGGTGTTTCACACAGGACTCGCGGGTGTTGGTCGAGGAGGGGCGGGAACAGCCCTTGACCCATATTCCCGGCTACCTACAGCAACCGTCCCACCTGCCTGGCCAGGGTTGGGGGGGAGTTTCCCGCCCCCGCTGTGCCCTCCGACCTCCTAGATGGACCACCCCTTGCAGCGCGCGACTCCTCCCCCCACCCACCCCTCCCCCCTCTTACTCCGCCTTCCCCCTTCTCATTTTTCACCCGGAAAAATATACTGCAGTTGGCATCTTTGTGTATGACCTACCTCTATTGTTTCCATGGGGTGGCAATTCCTTTAGAGATGTATGGGACATACGTGAAGCACGCCTTTTTGGGCGACACATCATGGCGACCTCCTGTTCGTTAACTACCGTTGTGTGAAGTTCATATCAAGTCCCTGTTTAAAGCAAATAATCAGTTAACCAGTGTTATTAATTGCATAGCTTCTTAGCCTTAACGTCTGATTTTTTTTTATTTGAAGGTGAATATACACAATTGTTAATAAACTCAAAACACCTTAGCGCCATTAAATTACACCCAAAAAAACTGCTTCAAATAGGTCACAAGAAACCGTCTCTTGAGCATTTTTACCTCTATGTTTGTTGCTAGGTCCTGTCTGGCATGATCTAAAAAGCACAGAGTTCGATGTGAATAAAATATACTGCAGTGAGTATGTCACATGTTTAAAATTTTTTGGACTCTTACCAAAACAATTTCATGGGAAGTGGTTGGCAAAAAAAAGTAGGCTGTATGAATTTGCTGTGTGAATATATAATATTATAGGTTGGGAATGTATGTTTTTATAAAAATAAATCAATGTTTTTGTTATTTCCGAGCTTTTCTAGTAAATGTTACAATCTTATTGTAACGGTACGTCAAAGTTAAAATTTATACGTTACGCTGCCATGCAAGCAGTGAAAAACAAAAGACTTACTTAAATTATATAATTCATCGTTAATTGACATCGCATGAGCTACGTAAAAAAACATTCAGAAAGCCACAACATAAAATTTTAACTTAAAAAATTCTTTAAGTGCAGGAAAGAAGCTGCAAATTTTTAAAAATGTATCGTAACAGTTCATTAAGAGTTTTTTTTAAATATATTGTTACGTAGCCCATGGCATGGTATTTCATTTGTGAATTATTTTACTTAAGTAAATCAGTTAGTTTTCTAAACTTCCATGCCAACATAACATGACAATTTTTGCTTTGACGAACCAGGACGAGGAAACTTTGAGAGCTAAAATTGTTTCGTAAGAGGAAACTGTATTCAAAAGAATCATCTACAGAACTAACATTCCTTTGCATCTTGGTGTTCTGACCAGCTGTGTCTCAGCCTGACGGGAACAGATGACAATTCCCGAAATGTTGCAATTTTCGTTGTTTTTTAACTTGTATTGTGCTGCCTATTGTCTTTTGTTGTCCAATGTCCACTGTTTTTTGTTTATTTCCATCTTTTTTCATTCTGGGAATCTGGTTCTATATTTGTGTCTATCTTTTATGTCTGAGTGTTGTATCGATATTCGACTGAATTCTATCTTTTATTATTCTTTGAAAAGAGAAAACTGACATAATTCCTCTGCGATTGCTTTTTTTCCCCTGTTTCTTGTGTGTCTGTTTTATACAGTTTTTTTTGTTCTTCCTTTTTTTTTGTTCTTCCTTTTTTTGTTCTTCCTTTTTTTTTTACTTTATCATTCTTCTCAAGTTTGATCAGCAAAACATGAGCAATGGCGTATGTCTACAAACCAATAAATTCTAATTATATTTTCATTGATTTCTAATCATAGACATGACCAACGAGATAACAATATAGTTACAGAAACTCAACTCGACACGACGTAAGAGTACCGAACAGTTTAAAAACGCATACAAAATTCTTGCGTACGATTTTTATTTAACTTGAAGGCACGTGATCATGTGTCACCATTTTACGACAAATTAAATTATAGACGAGCGACGTCATCTACACAGTCTTATACTCGCGTACAAAATTACCTCGTCATCTATAACAGCACCAGATTACTTACGTGCTCGTCTAAAAATATTGGGGAATGATCACAATATTAACACTCGTGCAAAAAACGACGACTTGTTTAACTATTCCTGCTCACAAAACTCAGGTATATGACCATTCCTTCACTGTTTCTGTTGCAAGAGCTTGGAATAATTTACCTTTGAATATCAGGAACTCGGCAACACTAATCACATTCAATCGCAATACGACCAAGCATATCAAGACAATCCACCGATGATTCCATCAATTCGAAACACCCACACATTAATAAGGCCTTAACTTTTCGTTACGTAACACGTTCTATAATTATGTATAAATTTCTGGTTAGAGTTTATTGAATCAATTTTAAAGTAAGACATTTTATTATTGAATCTAGTGGTATTGTCTCAGATTTGTAAACTTTTCTTCTAATGTACTTAACTGCACAAGTCATTTGTATTATTTATCTCATTCTTGTTTGTTAAATAACTTATAGATATTGTAGCCTGTAAGCTGCAAGTATGTTCCAGGATTTAGATTAGTTTTCATTTAAGTTTTGTCGCAACTGTCAGCTGATTTTATTTTATTTACGTCAATTTTATATACTTAGTTACTATTTTGTATTGCTTCTAGTTACATTTCGACTCATTTTATTGCTACCTTTGTGCGTGTGATATTTGCTTAAAATTTGGTTAAGTGTAAGAGAAGGCATTTTAGCCTTAATTTCGCCAAGAAAATGAAAGACGAATTAAAATAAAATAAAAAATAACAACATATCATTCATAAGATTTCGATGATATTTTGGTGAATTGTGCGTGCAGTCGCGGAGGTTTATGATAGTAAAATCTATATATAATAATTCAGTGGATCAGAGCGAGGCTGAAAAAAAAATTTTTGAAAGACATTACAAATTAAAGAACATATTTTTACGAATAATTTAATTTTGAGTAGGTACTCAAGACTGAACTTTTGCATGACTCAAAAGAGGTTGTGCTGTATAATCGGTAGGGACCGGAAAAAAATTGCGGTTCACTGACCTTTAGGCTAGCCTCTAATACTACAGGATGTTTAAAAAAATGATAACGGAAAATTATATAGGTTCTATTAATAGTCTATTTGTAATAATATAACTATATATTTTGTTACAGTAGAAACTGTGTGACACTGGAAGAGGGATTTGGTAGGATGTGGCTAAGGTAACAGTATACCATTGGTTATCTTCTGTTTGTTATATTTTGTGGACATTGTATTTCAGTTACCATTTTTTTTTTTGGAAGAATTTTATTATGTGTGCACTCAAGCAAACAGCAGCTGTTCATTATCTGCTCGCTGACACGGTGATATGAGCCTGCATTGAGTTATATTTGTATTATTGGCTCAGAGACGTACATGAGGTGTCAGATAAGTCTAGGACCAATTGTGAAAGTGACGCAAACTTACAGCTGGAGAAGTTCCAGCTTTTGCTTAAAAGAAAACGCTAATTTTTCAGGTGTCTAATAATCGATAAAGATGATGGTTTACAGCCGGAAAACTTGACAGTGTGGTGGGTTTCAACACACGTTCAGCCTGCCATAAGATTACTGTCTTCTGCATGTACGTGGAGCTGTTACCCTATTTGACCGAGCCAATAAGAATCCCGCTATTGTAGTATTTGACGCCTGTTGTTGGTCGGCAAACAGATACATTGTGTCAGATGTGTATCCCCAATCGTAATCCTCCGAAAAACTAGTGTTTTCAAGGGCATGTTGCAACAAAATATTTTCGCGATAAACCGAAAACCGGAGTTACTTTGACCATTTTCGGGGTTACTTTGACCACTCAAAATATTAGTTTTTGGGTTTTCTGGTAAATAAATAAACATTCTGGGCAGATAATTTTAATAACGGCCTTTGATCCTTATAGTAACTTTTTGAAACTTTCGTCACTAAACGACGTAAAGTCCAAAATTGTGAGTGATCAAAGCAACCCCACAAGGTCAAAGTAACCCCGGTTTACGGTACCATTATCTCTAATAATCGGTAAGAAAAAACATGCGCAGAAAATATATTATCGCATTAAATTGAGAACCACACGAATGAAGTCGCTGGAAAATGCTAGTAAGTAGCCTACTAAATAAAATATTGATTATTTCCGGAATATTGTAACAATATTCAGAAACCTGAAAGTTCAAGGCTGTATCAGATATCGGCTGCTCGAATTTATTCCGAACACACACACGCCACCGCGCGGCAAAATACGTACAAATGGGTCAAGGCTTCGGCGTCTTCTGGCAGACACGATGTTTACAAAGTTGTAACGACGCTGGGATATGGTAGGTAACCCGTGTCGCCGCGCATGACTGCAACCAGGTCGTCGGCAAACAGTGAATTATTGATTGCCGCCGCATTAGGACTGCTAATCAATGCAAACGTTTTTTTCTGTTATAGACTGTTCACGTTAAGTCTCCTTATCTGCGCTTCAAATACGTTGCAACGAGTTGCGACTATTCTTCTTTTTTTTTTTCTTTTTTTTTTTTTGAAGAAGCTATTTAACGCGCATTATATCTGTTTATCTACGAAAAGATCGTACATTTCAAACTATGTAACTATAGTTTTACATATTCGGTATATTTATTAGAAACATCAATTTCGAGCCCCTCAAAATCGACAATGAATAACTACCGTAATCGAAAAACACAACTATAGAAACAAGCGTTAGACTTTGAACTATGCTGGCCATAAATGAATTAATGTGGTCACCGCTTCAAGTCCCATAGGAAAAATGATAACAGTAAAGCATTGCACGCCAGCTGAGTGACTTGCACGGAGAGGCGATAATACACTACTTACACACACTATCCTGCCTCAAACACACAAACGCAGCTTATTTAGGGAGACCCCTTAAGGGCGCAGCCTATCCGCGCGTGAGAGGTTCAAAAGATACGGAGCAGTAAGGTTGATCTTGAAGCGCGCGTCAAATGCAGCGTCGCCTCAACGTGCCAAGCTCTGAACTAGCGTGCAAGCTTCCCGCCGAACGGTTTTTACTGTGGGACATTAAGCTATGACCATATAATTTTATTGGTGGAAAGTCTGCAACTAAGTTCAGTGCAGGTCGCAATCTCAGTTTCACATACGTTCGGTTAGTACATTTTGAATTACGGAAGTCTGAAAAGGCCATTTTTAGCCATGTTGGAGGACTTAGAAACAATGTTTTTAATGGACGTGGCGTCTTAACAATGAGTAGAGACATGAACTTTTCGCGAAAAGAATTTTGCCCCACTTGTTCCAGTGCCTTATGTGCACGTCTGCAGTTCTGCTTCATAGATATTGGCAGCGTGCCTTTGAACTGTGACGTTTCTCATTTGACTGTACCAATCACAATAAGGTTACTGTAACACCACACGTCTGTGATTTGCGTGTAAAACCCCACGACACACGAATGTCAAAACATCCAATCTCTGACCGTGAAGCAAGTCTGC
>PNEQ01054861.1:0-11944 GCA_003012365.1 Medauroidea extradentata
CCAGAGAGTTTGGAGGAGGACGGAGAGAGGTAGGCAGTCGATGATGGTCAGGTCAGTGAGGGAGTGGAACGTGCTAAGGGAGGAGCTGGTGAGGGTTGAGAGTGTGGGGCAGTTCAGAAGGGGTCTGGAGGGAGAATGAGTGGGAGGATGTGGACTTGCCACCGGGCGATAGCCCATTTGCAAGGATCTATTATTATTATTATTATTATTATTATTATTATTATTATATTAAAAATACATTTTATATACAATCAATTACATTATACATTGACAGTCCATAGGCCAGGCTTATCTAACCACTATTTGTAAGAAAATCTTTGTAATTTCTTGGATACTATAAAAGTACTAGTGATCTATTAATTTGCAGACTAATTTCATAAATTTATTAATATTAGGTTCCTCAGCTTAATTTTTGGAAGTAGATTAAAAAGTTGAAAACCAGTATAAAAGATACCTTTTTCAAACGTAGAACTATGATGTTGTATATGTCTTAATCACGGTCGTAGAAGAACAGGTCTGGACACTCGCCTATCTACCAATGTATTTTGCTGGACCCCCTTGTTTGGCTGTAGTTCGTTAAATTACCGAGAATTTTGTGTTTTATTGGCACTTCTGTTAGGGCGGTCGGACTCAAACTCCGCCCAATTTTTTCCATTGTTAAATTTATAAAGTAGGCTAGGCTAAGTAAAGATTGCTGGAACCATTTCTTAAATTTGTGAGCGAAGGGAACATTTCATATAATGATAAAAAATACGTTTTGATAAATTGTTTATCTTAGTGGAAAGGAAGTGGACGGAGTTTAAGTCCAACCGCCCAACATCAGCGCCAATAAAACACAATATTCTCGGTAACTTGGTGAACTACAGCCAAACAACAAGGGGGTCAAGTTTCCAGGCGAGTGTCCAGACCTGTTTTTCTACAGCCGTGGTCTTAGGGTCGTATCTATAAACCTCTTTTGAATGACAACCAACTGCTCACCAATGCTTTCTCTATGGGGATAGCAGTTGGTTGACATTCGAAAGCCGTTTATAGATACGGCCCTTAATCTATAACCATTTCTTGTGAAATGAGAGTGAACAATATTAGTTGAGTTATAATAATGTTTATTCAAGTGAATTAATTTGAGCGTATTTATCAAATAAATGTTGTAAAGTGTTGGATTCTTGTGAACTGTAAATAAGCGCCTGTATGAAGTTAAGCTGCTCAAGTTTGATAATATCCTAATAGCTTTTTTTTGCATTATAAAGACTTTTTTACTATTAGTGTAACTACCCCAAAATTTGATACCATATCTCACAATAGAATTAAAAAAATGTGTAATGAACTTGTTTCAAGGTCTTATAATCAACATTTTTTTTTATTTAATTTTTTCTTCTTGCAATTGGGCCTCAGCCCTGTGGCAAGGATTTGCTTAACCTACCTCTTCTCAATTTTCCGACCCCATCAACCTTTTCCTAAACTCCGTCGCTCCCTTCACCTCAACCACCTCCCTCGCCAATTCATTCCAATCCGTCACCGTTCTCACCATCATAGTGTTTTTTCCTCTCTCTGTCCTCTTCCCCACCCTCTGTATCTTCCACTCATGATCACCCCTTCCCCTGAATATACCTCTCTGTATCTTGTCACCCAGTTGTGCCCACTCATCCACCCCCCTCACCACCTTAAACATCCTTACCAGCCGCTCCACTCTCCTCCTCTCCTGCAGTGTGCAGACGCTAACTTACTTTCCAACAATGAAATATGTTTTGTCCATTTTAATCATTTATCAATGTTAAGACCTAGAAATTTAACAAAAGTTGCTTCTTTTATTATACTATTTCCATATTGATTTAAAACAGGAATATTTTCACTGTTATTATTTGAGAATTGCATAATATAATTCAGTTTTCGATACATTTAATGCAAGCTTATTTGCCTTAAACCAGTGTGTTATAATTTCTAGCATTGTTTTACTTTTTTTTTAAAGTGTTAAGATTTTTATCACAAGTAATAAGACTAATATCATCAGCGAAAAGAGTTAAGTCTGCCATATTTTATATTGTCTGGATAATCATTGATATATAAAAGAAATAAAACAGGGCCGAAAATGCTACCTTCAGGGACACCATCAGTTACCATTATTGTTTTCAGTCCCATATGATTTGGAAGCCAATTTGTGTTTTTTTAAGGACATGGAGAAACTGTTTTTAGATTTTGACTTGAAAGAATTAAGAGTCGAACGATAAAACAATCCCCATGTCCTGAAATAGAGCAGTCAGCTTCGAACTCGCATGCGAGTGATGCGACTGAAAACTCGAGCATATGTCCCCAGTATGCTGGTATCACACTCATCTGCACTCCCCTTTTCTTTTACGTATGTCAATTGTCATTGTGTTTTTATGGCCATATAGCATAGTTGCATGTGAAAAGTCCCATGGAAATTAAAATAAATTAATAAAACAGATAAGACGACAGTTCTCCTTCGTTTGGGGTCCAGAACTTAGAATTGAGGCATTTCAATTAGAAGCGACGGAATGTGAAGGGAAGTATCTGCCCCGAGAAAACTCACTGGATTACAGCAGCATTCACCACATTTCCCACTTAGGAAAAGTTCGGGGATCGAATTCTGATCATCTTAATGGGAGGTAGGTGCCACAACCACTGCCCCAAATTTTCTAGAATAAATTAATGAATTCAATTAGTTAAATGCTTTTTAAGAGCAGCAAAATTAATCATTGTCATAGCAAAGACCCCTAAGTCAGCAAATTATGAGAATTGTTAAATAGGCTATAATTAAGTTATTTATCATTCCATGGGAATTTGGTTGGTACAATAAGATTGACTGCATCATAGAAATTAAGCCTCGACTGGAAGACTGGAGACAAGGCACGTGTTGAGCAAGATAAAGCCATCCTTATTGCCAGAGTGCTCCCATCCCACCTATGGAACTCGTATTTCATTTGTACAGAATTCAATGCAGAGACAGGCACTATAATTTCTTTATTTCTTTATGTTTATTGTAAATTGTAGTTGCAAATATTGCAAATTGTAGCCATCATACCACACTATGGTGCAAGATTTATATTTTCACTATTTTCTGTCTGATACTTTTATAAAATTTATATTAATTAATTATTTGAATTTACCTGAATTTATTATTATTTTTTTCAAATATCCATTGACTCATAAGTTATTGAAATGGTCAAAAACTCTTTACCTGAAAATTTTTGTCCAAGCGACAGTAACTTACGGTGCTTAGTTTCCGAGAAAATGGGAAACACACAATACTTATATTTAAAGATTTCAACAAAGTGAAGGTGTTCTCTGGTTTACAGTTATACATTAGTTTTGCATATTAAGAGGCTGTGCTTAAATTGCACTGCAGTGCGTTCGTAAACAGTTTTTTTTACGAAACTATTCCACTTGAGCCCATTGTGCCAAAGTACAAAAGGAAACACACTTCGGACTAAGTCGGAAGGTCATTGCTAAAACATCATGCTTATTATAAACATGATTTCTGAGTCCTCCAACACAGCTAAAAACAATCTTTTCAAATTGCCATTCTTCAACACATACTAACCTGTTGTTTACGAAACTCAGTTTGAGATGTGCACTGAACTTTGCTACAGACATTCCGTCAATAAAATTATATGGTCACTGCTTAATGTCCAATAGTAAAAATTGTTCGCGAGAACCTTCCATGCTAGTTCAGCGCTTGGTTCATGACCTTGCTGCATTTGATGCACACTCCAAGGACGATCGTATTGCTAAGTCCCTTTTGAGCCTGTATCGCGCAGGTAGACAGCACCCTTAATGTTATGTGCTGTGGAAGTTTGTAACAGTATTACAGAGATGTACGCTACGTTAGCGCTTGCTGTGTTCAAGCTGTGTTTCACTTGTCATAGATCACCTTCTGGAGAGGATAGTGAAAGCACGCTCAGTAGGTTTGTTGTTCCAAAACTTTGAAAAAATTAGGCTCTCGTCTGAGAAAAAAGATATTAGTTTGTTGTAACTTGCACAGTCTGAAAAATTTTTCGTTTATCCATCAAGCCTTGCTCTACTCTGCAATATTCCACATTTAACGTAACATTAGCACAGAGTCACGAAATACACACTATAAAGAATTTACTAATAGGATGCCTCTTTACCACTGTACACCCTCACAGCCTTATATTCTGTTGGAAATGTAATTTAGTAAGTGCAAGGTTTTGTTCGAAAATAAGTTACATAAAAGATGACCACAAGTGTTGCCTGTCATGTGTTCCAGCATGCAGACACCTGCGGACGAAACATGTGACGTAGAATTTGACTCTTGGTCTGAGCTGAATACAGTGAGCAGCTTCGACTCTGGTGACGCAGCAGGTAGGCTACAGTAATCTTGCGACTGTCTTGGTGCCATTGGTTCAACCCAACTTTGTAATTAACAGGACATGTACCACTTCTTATATTTTGCTTAATTCATGGCAAAACCATCAACAGGTTTGCGTGCAACACTTGTTTGTCTGTAAATTCTGTACAGGGGCAAACATTGGTGAATGTTAAATTATTTTTTATCTTATTAGTACACGAGCTAACAGAAATTCACCTCCTTGCTAATTTCTTTCATTTCTGGGTTCAATCCCCAATCCAGTCAAATCAGTTGTAGTAAAAAAAATTGGTGAATAAGTGTGCTCCCTTATGTACATTATATGTTTCAGACCAAATTTTATTTATTTTAAATTAATTGAATCAACCTTTCCATAGTCAGCAATTGGGATTGCTTTTTAAGTTACATTTTTTGTTTTGTGATTTGCATGGAAGCATTGTGAGAGTTGAAGAAACAGTTAAATGTGAGCTAATATCACAGTGTTTTCCCTGAAAGAAGTATATATTTTAAAATATTCTTTCCAACGAATTTTTCCTCAAAATAATGAGTTTAACCGAGTTTTTTTTTTTTTTTTTTTTTTTTTTTCACATTTGCAATGTTTTTTTTCCCAAATTACTGCAGAATCGTCAAAATTACATTGTTAAGATGGTGTGGAATTCAAACTGCTGAAAATATTATTTGAAATCACATGTTTTTGGAAACTTGCCAGAAAAGGTAAAAAACGGTAATCCAGTTTTTGCCATCTTTACGAGCAAATATTTCCCAGAGTGACACAACCTTTTAGTGTTGCGCAATGAAATGTTAAAAAATTTGGCATTATTAATATATCAGTCAGACAAAACATTTGCAAAGAACCTGTTTTTTTAGTTTCTGGCCTTGATATATACGAAGGCGAAACAAAATGGCTTTGTGGATGTGTCACAGAAAGGGAGGAAGCTGAGAGTGTGTGTTGCAGGTAGCACGCGGCCCGTGGGAGAGTCCGAGGACGACAGTATGCTTGTGCAGAACTTGAAGCCATTGTCAGGGGTCAGTCTGCTGGTGGAATGTCTGATAGAGCAGCTGTGTCGACTTCTCGAGAGAGATCCCTTGCTGCAGAAGGAGCTGTATCGTGGTATGTGTGGACTCACTGTTGGCAGTCACTGTTATGAAGTGGTGATTTATAGTTCACAGTTCACACCAGTAACCTTCCTCAACATAAAAAAAATTAAGTACAAAATAAACTCATACGTATAAGTTATATTTCTGTTATTGTGTGTTCTTGTTGACAGCTGGTTCGACTACTCGTCTCCAACTAAGGCAACCTGGGCTCGATCCCTGGAGAGGTTGGCCCCAGATTTTTCGCATGTGCAAAACATGGCAGACATTGCTGAGGTTTTCTCAGGGTGCTCCAGTTTCCTCCCACCCTTAAATTCCTTCGCTGATCCATTCATTCTTCATATCTGATTCCCCAAATTGAGGTCAGGCAATGGGCTGTCACCCATTCAGTAATCAAAGTCGTGCTCTAAACCAGTGCAAGGAGCCAGTCATTTCTACTGCTTTTGCAAGAACTATTTTTGTTCGCTTTAAAGAGATCTGATACCTTAAAACCCATTCACCAGTTTTGTAGAAATTTTTTTTACTATTTCTATTAATTTCTTTTGCTTAAAGAGATTTTGTTTAACAATTAGCTACCTGTAACCAAAACCGTATAATTTCTACTCTTAATATCAGACTGTACAATAAAAACTATTTTCATCAAAACCATAAGTTGATTTCACAGTACGTACCAGCTTACCTATGGGCTGATTAAAACATTGCAAAATAAGTAGGAATCATGACTCATGGCCTTGACTGAGTAGACCTATTTAAAGTCAAAAGGAAAGTCCTTTAAATTATTTTCAGGTCATTATGTACATAGTCATGTATGTGTAGAAAAAAATTATTCTGAAAGTAAAGTCTTAGCAGTAATTAAATTATTCTAAGAAAATGATAGATGTTTCATCTTAAATCTTGCATGATGCATTAGACCAACGAAATATCTAGAGAAGTCACGTGTCATGTTAATGTAAAGTTGGTGTGTTGTGTTTATAGTGATCTGCAACAAGCTGTATAGTATGAAGCTCCTGGACGAGACGTACGGAGTGGAGGAGTTTGAGTTCATGCGCACTCACTACCAGCGGGCCTTGTACCACCTGCTGACCGTATCCAAGACTGCGACCAACAACACCACATCTGTGCTGCACATGCCAAGGTATCAGCCCCCTTGACTACTTGCTGTGAACACTTCAGCACCAGTATTGACGACACATATATCTGGTAGTACAGTTAGCACCTAATTATCTTTGCTATTCAAGGATTTGGTAATGGGGATAATCCACAACAATTTATTGCCTTGTTGTTATTTCACTTTTATTTTTTAGTTATATATTTCTGAGGCCGTGTCCCAATTTAAAGAGTACTCTCTGGAGAGAGCACTCTTTCGCATAACACCAGAGAGAGCTCTCTGGTACTCTCACTCTCTCCAATTGGGACGATGCCCTTTTGAGTTTGTAAACAAACGATGCGAAGGTAACAAGTACGTAAATTTTATTAATACACGTTATAAACATATAAAATATATTGTAGGCAATTCAAATAATAATTTTAAACTTACGAGAGTCGTATTTCAAGCAGTGAATAACTGTTTAATAGGCGATGCCATAATTTTGTGTTTTGTGTATTTAAACGTATATTAGGGCAGGAAATGTTTACACAACTTCTTAACATAAATAACGGTTCATTGTAAATAATTATACATGTATAAATATTTAAATATTAGCAATATGTGATACACGTTTCTTCAATGACCTCAAACTGTAGCTGTAATCAAGATGGCGTGCACTAGAGAGAATGAGAGTGTGCAGCGAGTGAACAGTTTTGTTCTCTCGCTGTACTCTCGCTCTTTCCCACTCTCGCCAACGAATTGAGACGACCAAAGAGTACTCTCTGTGATGTGTTCGCGAGAGAGAGTGCTTGAGAGCACACTTTGGGTGAATTGAGACACAGCCTGAATTATTTTTGATGGTTAGCTATTTTGTAGCAGTTTAACAAAGTTTGCAACATCCCTCGAGTGAGACATCTCTCTGTGGAAAATGCATTAAAAATATTACAAATTTAAAGAATCATTCATACTGATTTTTTTTGTGGATAGTCAAAATTTTTAGTGATAATCACGGTGATCATGGATGCTACTATATGAACGAGAATTATGTGTTTTGTGGAAATTGTGAATTTAAAAAATTTTTTACATTGAGAAAATATTACATTTGTTTATTTTAGACTACTGACATTTCAGGAAAGTGGCTTGAACTACACAAACTACAAACATATTTCTTCTGAGAACAAAATTCAACTCTTTTGTAGGTTTCTCAAATTCATTTAATTCTTGATTACCTGTGTGAAGCCAAACCTCAGCATCTTAATCTATAAATAAAAAATTCAGTAAAACTTGGATATTTCAAGCACTGTGCAGTTTAAAACTTCTTTTTTACAAATTATTATTTTAATACAAATCTCATTTTTATGATGCATCTCAATTTGTGACCCTTGATTTTAGCTGGAGAAAAATTTTGCTATTTAAAATGTAAATTTGGTAGTACCAATTCAATTAGCAGTGCAAATTATCTACATAAGCATAGCATGATTCAAAAGTTTTTTTGGTCTGGGAACGGTGGTAGCATGGTTTCATATTACCACATAAAAGTGTGGGCATATAATAAGCAATAAATCTGTGTAAAACACAATATTGTCAAAATGTATTTCTATTTTCTACGTCTGTATGAAATGAGAAAATGTTTGTTTTTATAAGTAAACATATTATTAATTATGTATTTTGAAGGGGGAGGTGGAGCATGTCCCCATTCCCGTAGAATATCAGTGACTTTTATGGCATGGCCCCTCTCAGCATGAATAATTGGTAGTCTACTGTTCCTGATGAACTGTTAATGACTGCGTACTTTAGAACTTCCATTTTGGCGCAATAGACTGTGTTATAAGCAATACATCACACTGAAAAAAATATTTGTCCAAAACTATGGCAAGAGGTTTTTTTAGGAATTATAGGTTCTTTTTTCTATAGTGACTTTCATATTCATGAATGTTATAGTAAACATTTTAGCATCAAATTAAGTGCTACACAGTCTTATAACTGCAGAATGCTTTGTTAACAAGTTGAGTTAGAGATTTTGGTCAGCGTTCAACATACAGGTCGTAAGCAGTGGTGAGAGGTGATATGATGTGATTGTAGAGCAGCGCTGTAATAAAGGGGCGGGGGAAACAGGAGATCCCTGAGAAAACCCGCCGACCAACAGCATCGTTCGGCACGATTCCAAAAAGTGAAAACCGGGAACTGATTCCGCTGGGAATCAAACCGGGATCACCGTGGTGGTAGGTGAATAGTCTGAGCGTTCAGCCCCCGTGGCCCCAGTGTTAACAAGTTGTTTGTTAATTTGTTGCAGTGCTGTACTGGACCTGGTGCCGTTGAACCACAATCACCTGAGCTGGTCTCGCTACCAGACAGATTATGAGCAGCTCACATTCATCAATAAAGGGGGTTTCGGGAAAGTATTCAAGGTCAGGAACAAACTGGATGGGGAGGAGTATGCTGTGAAAAAAATATGCTTGCGGTAAGTTAGTGTGAAACTTCGTTACGTAAGTTATTATTTGATATTATAGAATGAACTAGTTATGAACAGGTACTTAAATTCAAACAGACTTTGTAATTTGACGAATTATGAATATCATGAACTGCATATGCTGGATACTTTGAACGCATCAAAAATTTGATTCCTTTTTCAGTCATTTAAGTAACTCTATAAAATTTATGTCTGTTATGGTGAAGTAGTATTTGTTTCTGCTGTGTGTTGTAGATACCACAATGTGAAGTCATTCCTCCGGAAACTGAATGAGGTGAAAATGTTGGCTAGACTGAACAACCCCAACATTGTGTCATACAAGGCTGCATGGTTGGAGCCACTGGATTACTCTCAGATGGCAGAGTGCTCAAGTAACGCTAGGGTGACCCCGTTCAGTTGCAGCAGCTCTGGGTAATCTCTACATCTCTTGAATTGTTCAGGGAATGTTTTGGTTTTTAGTTTAGTAGTTAAGAAAATTAAAAAATATGGTGGGGGCTGTGCCGAAACACTAACATAATAATAATATAGTACAGTACTTTTACTGTATTTAGGTACGAAAATTGCCAGCAGTTCTGTGTTAACTGAAAATCCAAGTACTTCTTCAGCATTATGTTTATCCATTTGCATAGTTAATCATTATATCTTTATATGCCAGATACTGTTTCTAACTCTGAAATTTTACATTTGAAATAAATTTGCAAATCCATTTCCTGACAGAACAAAAAAATTTCATAGTAGTGCATAGTTACCATAGCAACATTGTTACTAGTATAAAGTAATTATTTTTGTTGCTAGTATAAAGTAATTATTTTTCAGGGTCTTGAAACCTGTCAAATTTTTTATTTCTCTAGTTTTCATTTTCTTGCATTGAAGTTAGGTACATTTAAAGATTCCTAATATTTGATATGTTGAGAGGATGTTTCACAGAAAATTTTAATTGTTTAAATAAGTTATATATTTGTACGAGAACTAGTTTGCTTTGTAGACATATGTACTGTATGTTGTAACTATTTTTTACTGTAATTAAAAATTTTTTAACTTAACAAAATGTTTTTGTAAAATGGCACGTCAGAGTCCAAATTTGCATAAAACAGTTTTCTTATAGTGAACCAGCGTCTAGCAGGCACCGTAGTTACAGGCTGCTAATCTTGGCGTTGCTAAGCATCGACAAAGGCCCAGTGCCACTCACCAGTACCCTTCCCATTAGAACACACATTAAACCAACGACAATGACACAGGGTTCTCTAAGCTACTAATTATGACAGACAGATCTAGGCAAAACAATTTATATAACGTAAGTTATCATACAAAGCTTAACAGTTTCACACGTATTCTCCACTGAGAAGTAGATACAGAATTACAATAAAAGGTCAAGAGAGAAATACTAAGCTGCTGTGGCCGACACACGCGCGTCACTTTATTCCATTAAAAAATAGGGACAAATCCCTATTCGTACAGGGCTCGCGGCCGCGACAGCACACCCTCGACGTGTCGTCAACGCAAACAAACAATTAACCAAACCTAACTGAAAAAACACGAAAAAACAAGAACACTCAACTCAAACAAAAGGAACTTACAGATGACACGGCTCAGGTGTGGCACCGCGGTCGCAAGCTAAACACAACCGCCCACGGTCGGGCCCGGGAGAAGACTGATTGTCTCGCAGACGGGAGCGTCTGAGCTGGGCACGGGAGGGAGAAGTGGTGGAAGGAGGGGAGAGCGAACACGAGCACATCCGACGGCGGCCGAGCACGGCCGAAGTCCGAGCTGGAAGTTCAAACCATTAAGCGCACAGGGCACAAGCACCAAGTTCCTCCAAAGCAACCTCACTGCCAGTCCAGGATATGTAAATTTAACAGATCTTCAAGCGTGGTGAACCGGAGTCGCCGACTCCCGGTACAACTCCCTCCTCCTTACTCCTTCATACAGGGACCTACAGGCCTCCGGCCCTGCCCTGGAGGCGTAAGAGGGTCAACGATCTAGCTCAGGATGAACGAGCCAGTCTGGGTTGCCGGAGATATCATCTGTGCCAGATCCCATCCATGCGGTGCCTTCGCCCAGCATTCTGAGACTGTAGAGCTCGTGTCGCCCAGGAACCAAGGGAAGGCCTGCCCGCACACCGCCATTGTGGAGCATGTAAAAACACCAAACCAGAGTCATAATATTTGGTTCCTTAAACACAATCCCTATAAAGAGGCATAAGTACACATGTGACAACCAGCATACAAGAATTTTCAATAGAATTTTACAATTGCCCAGTACAAAAACACTATAACCCTTAGGCAAAATAAACAATCTAAATTACCAGATTAAAATTTCTGGTCACACGACCTAGAATAGCACCGTTTAGAAAATTCTGGCCAATACTGACCCTAAATTACAAAAACTCTTATACAAAAGCTCAAAAGCTAGTTAAAAATGCACAAACAGAGCTCACAAAATTGCTATAAAAAATATCATAACAGTGTCTCGGCCGAGCTACACTATAATATTACCAGCTGGTACTACACCGCTACGAACACACACACAAAACACAAAAACACCTACACACAAACACGGTACCGGTACACACACTACACACCACAAACACTACGAGCCTTCACCGGCGCCACAAATATAGGAATGGGAGAGGGAAATCGTAGAAACGCCGAAGTGAGGGGGCGGGCCCTGCCCACTCTCTTCGTTGCAACTCAGTTGTCCCAAACATTTCCGTTCTGCACACCCCTGTTGATGACCATGCCTGTAAATCTGTACAAACTTAGCAGTAAACATCAATTAATTCCCTGCTCGCTTCAAATGAGTGACATGAGCCTTCCTCACAACTTTTCCAGTCATCGGCTCGCTCAGGAGAACAGTATTGGGTCCCAGCAATCGAACCACATCATAGGGACCTTGGTACTTCAGCATCAACTTGCTCCCGCGCTGATCCGGTCCAGAGGGCAGTACA
>PNEQ01054862.1:0-11977 GCA_003012365.1 Medauroidea extradentata
TACACACGAACAGTGAGCCTGAGTCATCTAGGCAGGTGTTCAGAACCTCGCCTGGTTGGCGTGGTGAGCAGGTGGTGACAAAGGATAGTGGAGGGTAGCATCGCTTGACGCATACACACGAAAAGTGAGCCTGAGTCATCTAGGCAGGTGTTCAGAACCTCGCCTGGTTGGTGTGGTGAGCAGGTGGTGACAAAGGATAGTGGAGGGTAGCATCGCTTGATGCATACACACGAACAGTGAGCCTGAGCCATCTAGGCACTAGGCAAGTGTACAGAATCACGCCTGATGTCTAGCTCACTAACTTCTGTGCTGCTGTCAGTCACAGTTTAACTTTCTATCAGCTGTATTGCTACGTTTGTACCGAGGCGAAGAAAAATGTCGAATTTTATACCTGAGTGGTAGATTCACCAGTAAGTATCTTCTAGGAAACTTTCTACTGCTAAAGGTGTTTACGAAATGTCGCCCCCTCCATTACTACCTTTTTATTCAACATCACGTTGTCATAAATTAGCACATTAGTTACAAAAAATATTGACAGCAGAACATAAAGGCTTGTTTCAAATTCCCACATACACATTAATCCCAATACCATTACTGTTTTCGATTACGTGATTAACCCCCAATAATTGAACAGACCTTGTCACGTGATTACTGCAAAGGTCTCACAGGTATTTTGTTGAACGAATGGGGCACCCACCTCCCAAATTTCTCTTAAATGTCAACTCGAAGCAGTTGAAATGTCTGTGTGAAATGTGTAGATGCGATACCATTATTGACGCACTGGTAATGCTGGCCTAGCAGCTTACTTGCTCCCGCGGCTCCAGAACATAAAATAGCTCCAAGTTCAAGTACAAATATAATTTTTGAGTTTTTATAATCAGTAAAAATTAACTTTTTAAATAAGCTGAGCCTATATTTGAAGAAAACACTAACTTGATAACCAAGCAGAATGTTGACATTTTGATAATGTTACGATACTGAAACATTCATAGGTCTACTAGGAGCCAAGAAAGAATGACTGCGCTGAGTCTTTCAGAAATTGAAAGTGATCTTGCCAAAAAGCTAAATTTCGATGGCATCATTTGTAATTTTGTATCAAAGAAACCTAGAAAAATTGGCATAATGTCATAATTTATTATTGAATTTTTGTTTGTTTATCTAAGTTACTACAATTTAGATTTTTTTCTGAATTATGTACAATTTCATACTTTCTATATTTGTTTTTATCCTAGTCATTAATGTTGTGTGTTACACTATATTGTATGTTAATTTTCAAAAAGTAAGTAATTCAGTTTAAGCACAATAATGTTTACGAGGTATATAGGTAATATATTTAAAGAAGGTTATTATAAGTAAACACATTATGTACATTTGATATGCATGTAGAAAGGTCAATGCTTTGCAATTGCGGAAGGGCTCAGCGCTAAGTAAATATGGATGCGATCTGTGTTGAAATTTGTACACAAATTATATATACTTTGTTAAAAATTCCTTATTCCATACCCTGATATATCAAATTTTACCAACAGAATCATGGATTGTGTTGGTGGATTGTATAGTGAAGTTGCTGTCATTACTCAAATTATTTGTATCACGTAATTTAATAAGTTTGAGCATGTATAGTAAGTATAGTTTGTGAAAATTCTCCAAATGTCATCACTTTTATTTTGTCCACTTCTGGAACTCAACAATTTTAATAAGTTTGTATCAAATAAGGCTAGAAATTGTATTCACAGTGTTGAAAAGTTTTATTGATAACTTGGTTTCTTTTGATATCAATTACTACTGTTACTGTATTGTGTTTTTATCTGAGTTGTGTACAATTCCACACTTTTAATCTTTGTTATGATGATTGCTTAAGATGCTTTAAATTCTTCTTAAAAACAAATATTTCATAACACGATTTTTCAAATTTTACAAAAAAAATTCATTGATAATGTTTGTAAACTTAGTTGATGTCTTTACTTATAGTATGTTATTTTTGCATATTGTAAAGTAAGTTGAATTTCTTGTGGTATGTCAATTTAGTAAAATTTAACACGATGTTATATATTTGTTTATTTTCTCCACTTACCTGCAACTCAACTCATCCAATTAATGATTGAAGTTTTTATGAAAATGAAGATATTGGTGTAATGTTCTGCGATTCGTGGGCTCATACTACTGAACAGTTAGCAATACAATACGACCTTAATTCCTCAATCATCTGTTTTCTCTTTCATTTTAATTGTTACTAAACTTCATTTACCATAATTTTTTAGATGTTGCATTTACACAAAAATATAAATAAACCAGTAAATTTTTACGGCATGTTGTTCGAAAAAATTTTACAAGGACAAGCAAACATTTTGGGAGTACATAGTGTTTACTTAGTCTGAAATATATCACTTTAAATTTCACCATTGAGTAAAAAAAAGTTGTGAATTAATGGTGGTATGGGGCCCCGAAGATTTACTTGCATAGCGGCCCGCAAATCCTGTCGACGGCTCTGATAATATTGATTCATTGAAGACAAAATGGGCAGCAGGAAAATAATAACAACGCCGAACATATGCACAGTCCTCAAATATATTCGAGACACTCGTGCTTTCTTGTTCACACGTAACTGATGCAATCCCAGTTTTATACCTTCTCGCTCAGAAGCGATTGATTCAAGCAACACCAATTTTTCTGTTATGTGGTTATCTTTTAATTTGTGGAAGCCACTTTATTTGAGAGTGAAGAGATTTTGGTCAGTAATTAACGTTTGGTGAGGAGTGACACATAGTGTGAGTATAGACCAGTGCCAGAATGAAGAGGTGGGGGAAACGGGAGATCCCTGAGAAAACCCGCCAACCAGCGGCATCGTCCGGCACGATACCCACATGCGAAAACCCGGGGACCGGCCCAGCCGGGAATCAAACCCGGATCACCTTGGTGGGAGGTGAGTGCTCTAGCCACTGCGCCAACAGCGGTTTCTGGTTATTTGAGGGAGAAGTAAGATAGAGTGAGAGTGAGAAAGCAAGACAGAGAGATATGAACTGAGCCTATTTCTAACGGCCATTTGTCCGAGCAACCCCGAATAGTGTGTGCATAAATATTCTTCAGAACAATGGTCCTTCTGTTGCTGTAAAAAATGTGCTGTAAACATTATTATGGACAAGGGCGCCTTTGAAACAGGTGCTTTTCTGCAGATGGAAACGTCCATCTGCTTAGGGTTGCTCTGGAACTTTAAAATTTTGTTAGACGCATTGAGAATTTCGAGGCCAATCTGGCGATACTTAAACTATTTTTAAAATTTATTTTTGGAAATGGACTGCTCAGTTTATTAGTAAGTTGAACTGACGATACTTAAACTATTTTTAAAATGTATTTTTGGAAATGGACTGCTCAGTTTATTAGTAAGTTGAACTCTGACTGAAGGTTTGCCAATAATACGCAAAAATTCATTATTTAGATACACTAATTAATAAATGCTTCTTTTGTTTCAGGAATTCGAGTTCGTGCTAAGATTCCAAGTGAGCCAGTTTTCATTTGATGGGCACCTACACAGGTGTGTCTTGGGGCTTTAAGTGGATCGCTAAGAGATCTTCTGAATGTACCGACTTAAAAAATAATATAACCTGTAATGCTGAGATATGTTCATTAAACCGGGATGTAAAATAGTATCAATTTTACTAACAAGCCCCAAGTCATTAATTATATTTATAAATAAAAAGGAGCTGGATAGAATAACTTTCATTGCAACAATGTATAGAGTAATTCACACACTCTTACCAACGAATCGCTACAGTCATCTACCTGTGCACCAGTTTACAAGAAACGAACACATTACACTAACGGACATAATCATATCAATATATCTAAAGATAAAAGAAATCTGAAAATTTCACTCTAAAAAATTATAAAAAAACCTTCCTGTGTGTAATGTAACATAGAATGCCTATGATGGGGCACTAAAGCCAAATACAAACTTACCATTAAAACCCTCTTTTTTACGTCTAAACCAAACTCACCGACATCTACACCCTTTGGACAAAAACGTATGTCGTTGTTAAGGCCCACGCTCATTAAAAACGCTGATTCTAACCCCTCGAACATAGCTAAACACGGCCTTTTTAGGCTGCTGTACTTCAAAATGTACTGACAGAGCTCAGGAACTTGCACTTAACTTCGCTACAATTTCCCACAAATAAGGTTATATGAGTCGCCCTTACAGCTCCATCACGCCCAAGCCTCTCATGTGAAGTAAGGCGGCGTCCTTAAAGAGTTAGTGTTTTTTTTTTTTTTTTCGCACGGAAACAGAGAGAAGACGATTACTCAGATTTAAGGCCTCGTTGGTTTTGAAAATATTTTTTAATGCATATTAATACATACATCAAAAATTCATTCCTACAGTTTTAACTCTATCATCGCTTGTATCTGAATTTTTCGTTGCAATGCACTAAACGGATTTTTAGATTTTTGCCTCGGAAATACCACATATTTTGTTGTCAAAATAAGCCAAATTGCAGCAAAATATTTTTTTCTAGCAAACGGTACATTATTTTTAAAAACGCTGTGGAAAAATTGTGTATCGTATGACTGTATACATTTTTTTTTTTTTTTTTTTTTTCAAAGTATTTGGTTCAAAATATTTGAGTCATTTGCAATTGTTTGAAATAAATGGACGTTCCACGACAGTCAAACACTTCATAGACTCTAATCTAGTCGCGAAGTATTAAACTACCGTGTAGTGTTTCCGCAAACAATATTTTAAGCTGTGATCCTTTTATTTTAAAGTGGAAAGTGTGTGTTAACGTCCAATGCAGCTTTATGTGATTCTGATTTTGTTATACGAATACGGTTGATATTTTCTCAGATACAGCAACGTGGAAAAACCATAATTAGCACTTTTGAGGAGCTTGTTAATCATGTTTTTAATTAGCTTAGCAGTTTGAAGTTAGTATTCGTTTCGTAGATCAATGCATTGAAAACATTTTAAACATTTATACACGAAAAAATAGCTTTCGTAATACGCTACAGCACGGTTAATGCGCCAGGTCCCTTTTGGGATGCTGGAAAATGCGAGAAGGATCGTGCCAGCAGGTTTTCCAAAACAATGTAGTGTCCAACGACTTGTGAAATATTACGACCGTTATGTAACATGTTTAGTTGCTTACATTGGAATCACATACGTTCAAATCGAACAAGTGTCGCAATAGTTGGACTCGTGTTCTGGATGACCCGGGTTCGACACCCGGCTCTTGCCATCTGCAGTTCTGTTTTCCATAGTTTCTTGAAATCGCTCCAGGCGAATGCCAAGATGGTTGCCTAACACAGGCCACGGCCGACTCCTCTCCCAGTTCCTGTCATTGTGTCAAGTTGTGTCACTGTCTCCAACGACGTCAACGTTGACGATACGTAATGACATGACAGAGTTTGCCCAGTCAAATTGGAGGAGCGGGAGTGGGAGGGCACACCTGTAACGAACAAAAGAAGAACATCGGGCATGGTTACGTTACGATAAAACCTATCAAAGTAAAAGTTACCCGCAGTAAATAAGTGATGCACTCCCTGTGGTGATGATTAATGCTAAGGAAAAACTGTGGATCAGCGTAAGCTTGAGTTAACCATGGTGGCCCAGACCACCAAAGTGAATGATTTATCAGTAGAGATAGTAGCAATCCACGAGATGAACAATCTGCAGGGTTACTTTCCGATGCTACATGGCTCCAGCAGTCTTTGGGAACCAGTTCTTGTATTTGACTCACTCTGTTGATCACAAATGTTTGTCATTTATGAGGTGATGATGCAATCCAATGCAACACTACAGTGTAGACTTGCCAGATTTTCAGAATATTGATAAGGGACACTTAGTAGAACTCTTTTTTTTATGTCAAAAGCGATGATTGCGACTGGCATGAGAACAATATTCTGTGCTAATTAATACCAAGCCATTATATAGCAAAAACAATATCATATCTTTTATTTGCTTCATAAAGTAATGGAATTTAAATTAAAATATTATACACAATTTTTTTTTAAATCACTAATTTGTGATTGAAGTTACAGCACAAGCATCACATGTACAACATTTCTTCGTGATAGCTGTGTTTCTGTTACTATTAGCCACTGCTATCTACTGTATCCCTGTCTAACCTCGCATATAGCATTGTGCGGCCGCACGGCCACATACAGATAAAGTAAACATTCTACTGCACAATATTAAATACGAGATTATTAACGTCCTGTACGATGGCAATACGGAACACTGATTTTTGGTCTTGAATACGGGAAATTCCGTATAATACGGGACGTCTGGCAAGTTTACTACAGTTGGAGTCTGTCCATGCAAACATCTCATGAACTGGAAGTATGTCACTGTAAACTGCTTTGACAAAGTTTAACAGCTTAGCTACCATTACAACAGTACATAACTCTAGTTGTGGAATGGTCAGCCATTTGACTGTCAGTACCCTAGATTTCTCCATTAGTATAGTCAATTTAATGTACCCATTTAGTGATACTAATTTGAAATATACCACAGCAGCATATCCGGCTTCTGAGCTGTCGCAGAATCCATGCAACTCATTAACAGCTTTCAGAACATTTGGAATGCCTCGAAGCAATTGTAGCTGTGACAATAACGGCAACTCTTGTCTGAATGTTTCCCACATATGCAGTGTGTCAGGAGGGAGCTCATCGTCTCAGCCAGTTCCAAAAAGCCACAGCTGTTGCATGAGTGCTTTAGCAAACAGGAGAACAGGCGTCAACCATTCCAGTGGGTCAAAAATTCTGGCAATGTCTGAAAGGACAATACACTTTGTTTAACTTGCACTTGTTGTAATGATAAGGTATGAAAAGCAATCTGAGGTAGTGCTTCAACGTAACCAGGCACATTAGTAACAGCAGGGTTGTTTTTATCGAAGGTCATGTGAGTGCTTCAGTTCCTCTAGGGATATCCCTGCTAGTATATGTGATTCGGAATAAAGTGAGCACTCAAAAAAGCCCTGATTAATTTCTATATTCTGCCAGTTTATATATTTCCACCGAACATAAACATAAATAATGCTACATGCTTTTATTCACATACGATCGTGCTCCGATAGATTTTAACTACAATATCCACTCATTAAATGCACGGGGGCTGAATATAGGATATAATAAAAAGTAATCTTAGACAGAAATACCTGTGTGTTAACATCTTATAATATTGGTTTCTCTCCATCAACTAATTGATACAACACACACTATTGTAGTTACGAATCCACAGACATGCGCAGGTTTAGGTTAAGGGGGGTGCATGCCTTAGAAAGTGTGTGTGTGTGTGTGTGTGTATAGACACACACTCACACGCCCGAAGTAAACGAAGTAAAAAAGGGGTCTCCTGTGACCTTCCCCTGGAAATATTTGGATTTTATGACGCAAAATGGCGCTATTTAAGGAGTTTCCGAACCAAAGCATTGAATTTACCACTGTAAGAAACTGAAACATTTTTAGGATAAATTTAGCCTTAAAAATGAAAACTGCAGCAAATTGCAATGCAATTGGGGGTGCAGCTGCACCCCTTGCACCCCCTGTGAGCATGCCTATGTACGAATCTCGTACATGCGGACATATTTTATTCGAATTTGTAACTCAAAACTGCCACTACAAACACACATGACACACGCAATTCAACAATTCAAATTTTGTTCAGTTATACTGCCACGAACAACGACGCACTTAGCAAAACAATAAGAAATGTATTTCCTTAATATGTGAAATAAAATTATGTGATTTCTACGCTGGCAAACATAAATCATATGCTGTTTCCGAATAGTGCCTTGAAGCATCCTTCGCACCCTCGCATCCTTCGCACCCTCGCATCCTTGAAAAGTGCATAATGAAGGATGCGGCCATTTTTTTTGTGTCCGAATTCTACAGAGGATTCAAGATGCATCCTTCCACACATCCTTGGTTCAAGGATGCGAGGCATGCATCCTTAGGCCCTTGCGATAGTCATTTGTTTGAATTGGGAATTCGGAAGGTATGTTTATACACAAATGCACCCTTACCGCGAAGGATGCATTGCTGTGACGGCTGCGAGGATTCAGGGATCCGAGGATTAATCCTATAAATTCGAAAACAGCCATAATTTACAGAATAACGATGGTTTCACATCATTTGGCGATGATATTCACAGCACTTTCCAATACTTTGAATGTGTATCATAGATAAGAGTTAGTATATATATGCACAATGGACAAACACACGCGAATGATGCAGACGAAGCTCTATGAGGCGAAGCGACGAAAAAACTGCGAAAACCTAACTCTGATGCCATCTGTCGATGGAATTTTGATCTGTTTGAAGCGTGGAACAAGCGATAACATGAGGACGGCGATAGCATCACATTCCTTTGGTGGCAATTAAGTCTAATTATACTGTAAGTAGAAATGTCAATAAGATCATAAATAAATATTTTTATGTATATTAAATACAGCGAGGTCGATTTCATCTGATGTTCTTTCACTAATGCTGTATTCAAATAGGAAAATACACGGAACTACATGTGATGAATCGCTACCAACCATACAAGCAGTTAAGTAACTCTTGCTAATGGTGACTGATATGCAGTAACGGCTAGTGATTTTTTTTCAAAGGTTAAGTCTTTAGTGCTCACTTTATCCCGAATGACCTATTCACGGCATCGCCTCCTCCATAGCGCAACACTGCATATGACAAAATGGAGGGCAAATACGGCATCAACAATGCTACTTGGCTATTTGTTTGTGTGTACTATTTGTATTTAAGATTTTCTTTTTTGTGCTAACCGGGCAAAATAAAAGTATGTTTCAGCCACCAGAAGAAATGTACGAAAGTATTGATTGTGCAGATAATTTTGCTGCCTGTGCATCACAGTTCTAGCAGTTAAAAGTATTAAATGACGCGGGATTGTGTTTCTGGATGTAAATGGCATTTTTCACATAAACAACACTGCGAAGCATTATGTACTTTCACAGCATAAAGGCAAAACATACACTGGACAGCCTCGGTGTCGTGCTGTTGAAATTACATTGCTCTATTTAATTAGTAAAATGTTATTATAGTATAATATACACTCACAATCTTACACTTTTAGCTTAAGTAATTGCTAGCTGTATGCAGGCTCCTGTGTTCTCTGTAGGTCAGGAACGGCCGAGGTCTGTGATTGGCCGGAGCTGCGATTGGCTGGCAGGGTCACTAACAGCCAATCAGAGGGCAGCTGCCGGCACAGATCTTTCTGTACTCAGCACGGGTGGTTAAGGTGTGTTCCCGCGTTGGAGAAATCCAAATGCAGTCGTGTATCTCCCTGTTGGAGGTGTCGGAGCGGTGCCACACTCTAGTATCCGAAGGGAGTAACCACATACACACACGCAGGGGTGCTGATGTTGCTCCGGGGCTCGTGAGTATTGATGGGTACTATACCGGGATGAGTTCCCCGGTCCCTGGTGCTACCTTTATGCTTCCGTAACCCCTCAGCACGAAAATCTCTCACACCCAAGTCAACCTGCAGCCTCCTCGTGGCGCCACTGGATCTTAGAACCGATGCAGGCTCTGGTGTGCGGACTCCTCAGAGTCGGGAAAGGAGTATCTGCTTTGATGGATTCTCCGACAGATGGCAACAAGGAGAAACCACTAGGTGGGGCGTTAGACTACCTAGCGCTCAGGCTGTTTGAGTCCCAAAAGCCCAGATCTCCAAGTGGGAGATCAGGGGTAATGGTAACAGACGAACCTGATGTCGTCTGGCGATCTAGGGCACACAACCGAGCCGGATGGCTGTAAGGGTTGTCCCCCCCCCCCCCGGTGGGTGCACTGGTTAAAAGGTGCGCTCTGTGTGTTCCTACAGTACCCTGATAGTCAGGCTTGAAAACCCACAAATTCCATGGAAATTAGGTAGTACTACGGGCGACCAGGTTAGCCCCATGGTATGGTGATCTACCGTGTCTAGTCTGGGTTGGATTTGTAGTGGTGGTGATTGCCTACATGCTGGGTAGGCCTGGAGAGGACCCATTCTCAAAGAAGGGTCGACGAGTTGGCTGCGAAAGTGCCCGGGAGCAGGCCTGGAAAGTCTGTTAGAGAGAAGATAGCTCTCGACTGAAATCAAGAGTGGGCTGAGCTGAGGATCTCAGTCGGAGGGACATGCATTTAGGTGTAATCCTGGGATGGGTGGCCCTAGGCTCTCACACTAGAATCTGTACTCCTTTGGGAGGCTGCTGGAGGCGCAGTTCTGTGTTCTGCTTTTGGGTGTAGCAGTCCCAACAGTGTTAGCTAACTGCAGTCGCGACGGCAGGGTGTGATCTCTGCTCCAGGCCCTTGGGGGCCAGAGGACGAAGGGCCTTACGGCTAGGTGTCCCTTCGTTAACAACAAAACTGACTAATATATACTCAGCACGAGTCCCGAAATATGTTATTTTAGTTAATTGTTAATTTTAAATATATGCTAGCTCACTAGGCTTACCTGTGAGCCAGTTAAGAGTATGTATATTTTTAAGAATGTTCCAGGTATCTACTGGGGATACGGAAGGACGAGTTGCCTTATTAACCTCGTCCTCCACCAGGGCACTGTGCTCACCCACAGGTTAAAATCCAAAACTTTCCACTCCTTTGGCGGTAAGTTTTAATGAGTATACTGTTTGTGTATTGTTTTCATGCTTATTGTTAGTACATGTATACATATGGTGGAGTGAGAGAAGAGTGTTTTATGACCATTTAACAATGAGATATTTAAAGACATTTAACGAAAAGGTGTTTAGAGCCAATGAGGGGTGGCATGATTTGGATATAGAGCGACGCCTGGAATTAAGGGTATCGTCTAGGCACTTAAGAAAATACAAGTGACTCCGATGAGAATCAAACCCGTATCACCTTGGTGAGAGACTAAAGATGGTGAAGAGAGGGTATTGAGAGGTTTTTTGGTCAGCACTTAACATCGAGGTCTTCAGCACTGGTGAGTGATGGCATGAGGTGAGTGTGGAGCAGTGCCGAAATGAATGGGCGGGGGAAACAGGATATTCCCGAGAAAACCCACCGACCAGCGGCATCGTCCAGCACGATTCCCACGTGCTAAATCCGGGGTCGACCCCGCCGGGAATCGAACCCGGATCGCTTTAGTGGGAGCCGAGTGGTCTGACCGCTCGGGCACCGCGGCCCCCACAGATGGTGGAAAATGGCGAACCTTTTACTGGCAAATCTACTAAGCTTTATATGTCTTCTCTAATGGTTGCTATGCACATTGTATTTCTCCACAAAGTTAGCAAAAAAATAAAATTGTAAGAACATTTTCCCACCTACAGTAGGCTTTAATCTACGAATTTCTTAGTGATGCATGCCAGATGCCAACAATGGAATTCGGAAATATATTGCAATCTATCTAAAAGAAATGTTATAGTTAATAAGTGAATCTTTCATCCCTGTAGAGTATGGGCCTACAGCTAAGTTATTTACTTCATATTGTTGCGAGCCGCGATTGTCTGGCTGGGCGGTGTAGTACGATACTGTGGTGGCGGAGCTAGGACACCCCCTTCCCACTCACTCCTCGGCGCCATGGCTGTCGGGCAGGGCGGCGAGATACAATACAGTGGCGGCAGCGCTAAAAGACCTCCTCGGGTGCCGCATGGATTGTATTACTCCATGATAACCACCTGCACCCAGTATCGGGTAACCGAGAGAAAATATCGTGATCTGGAATGATCCGGTTCCCTCTTTATCTCTCGGGGTGGTGCGTGACTTTGAAGCGACATCTTTCCAGGAGGTTGGAGAACAGAGACCCGCCGAGATAATTCGAGAAGAAGCAGGGTGAGGTATATAAGGGGGAGCTGCAGCAGGAGCGAGAGAGTTTTTGCTGGCAGGTGCCTAGTGTGATCTGAAGTGATAGTGACAAGTATTGGATTGCGACGACTGTTCAAGGGCGTCCAGCGAGTGGGACCGCAGCAAGTAGGAGGAAGAAGGTGATTCTAGGCCAGAAAGATTCTGCGGTATTATTTCTTTGGGT
>PNEQ01054863.1:0-11977 GCA_003012365.1 Medauroidea extradentata
CGAAGAAAGCTAATCTTATTGAATGTGCGGACTCCCGCGAACATCCGTGGTGACTCCGGACAACAGCACGCCTCGTGACGGCCACGAAGAAAGCTAATCTTATTGAATGTGCGGACTCCCGCGAACAACCGTGGTGACTCCGGACAACAGCACGCCTCGTGACGGCCACGAAGAAAGCCAATCTTATTGAATGTGCGGACTCCCGCGAACATCCGTGGTGACTCCGGACAACAGCACGCCTCGTGACGGCCACGAAGAAAGCTAATCTTATTGAATGTGCGGACTCCCGCGAACATCCGTGGTGACTCCGGACAACAGCACGCCTCGTGACGGCCACGACAAGAGTGCTCCTAACCGACGCTCTTGCGGCGCTATTTCTCAAAAATAACCTCCACCCTTATACTCCCAATCAATCGTATTTTATCTGGCCTTTCAACCGTATCGATTTAATAACTCTTTTAATAATTAACACAGGTTGACATTTACATATACTCGCACTTACTGTATATATAAAATCTTAGCCCTTTATTACAAGTAAGAATTAAAATTATATTAAATTTCGCTGGAGGTGTAGGTAATGCCATGCCCTTGTGCTGACCTACTTTCCGCCCCCTGAGTTCTGTTTCCCACACCAATTCAAGGTCTCGAGCCAGCTGTTCTCATGTTTAACAACTTTCTCTTTCCCTCGGCGTAGATAGTTAAAAGGTAGTGACACAATTCAAAACTCTTCTTAAACCCTGCGCCTCTCGCCAGTATGCATAACTAAATTTAATATAAATGACATTAAACAAATTATTACAATTAAGTAAGATTAAATACACGAATCTGATTACAATGAAATTTCAAAGGGCTCTGTAAGGTTATTCTAACACAATTTGCTGTATTTACATGGAACATTATATTTAATCAATATGAATGGCAAAGACTCCTATTGGACAGTTTAGAAGCTTGGCTGTTATTTACAATCATACTCTTACGATTACAGAACTAACTTCTTGTAGATACATTTATTTCCACGAATTAAAAAATGTTTAAAGTCTCGCACTTTTTTTATGTATATAATTTAAATCATAGCAATATTGTACATTTGGCAAGACACTGACATGATATTTTTTTACACTTTTTGTGAAGGCATGGCCAGTGGGTGGACCAATATAATAATATAATGAAGGTGCACAGAAAAATACATGTTGTGTTACTGAAATTATTCAAATATAATTGTTACAATTTTGTTTTGAATTTTATAGAAGTGTGCCGGCCTAACCCGTTTCAATAACTCGATTTGCAACGGACAGGTGTGACTCATTATTAGGCCAATTCAATTGGCGAATCATAACTCATGCCTGTATTAGGCTTGTCCAAAATCAACATTGTGTAAATAAATGTACAAAATCCAAACGAAATCGTTTGTTCGTAACAATGACATTAAAAATTATTAATACATTGGCAAGTAAAACATCAAACAGTTGTCGAAAAGGAAAATATGTTTAATAAGACAGAAATTTACGTCCCGGCTTTTTCACATTCTCGAGGGACGGCGTGAAAAACCTGACATCGCTAACTCATACATAACCATCTTAACGCCGCATCATGCAAGTTACGTCAAGAATGTCGCGCCAAGCTATAGTTGTTACTGTCGCATCTCTTCAAGGTTCCTCTTGCCTGCGACTATTTCGCACGATCAAGCCTGGAAATGAATGAATACTAAGGACAGTAAATGCTTATTAACCACTTACGTCATCACTTCTACTTTATGATCAAGGCAAATACTAGTGAGTCGCCTGAACGCGACTTTAAGCGATCATTCTGTATTCTTATGACCGAGTTATAAAGAAACGAGCATGATTCGTAGGCCATACTTACTTTAGATAACTCAGAGTTTCAGTATAAGACTTTATCAGTTAAAAATTGACACAAAACTCACCTGTAGTCAGAATGCAAATTACAAATGGAAATTGTAAACCAGATCCTGTGTTCGTAATTCATACAAGTGTTTAAGGTTATTCGTGAACATGCACCATGAAGGTAGTGTAATTAATCGTTTTCGAAAGTTTTTATCTAACTCGCTTTGTTTTTTTAGTTCAAAATTTTTAATCCGTCTTTAGCAATTTCTCGCATCCGATTGAGCTGAAATTTGGCGTGCCCAAATAACTTCGCTGACAATGCATTACTATGACGACATGGAGCTTGTTTGATACTGGAGCACGAAGGTTGCCATAAGATATCCTCAACCACGCAACATTGCTCCGTCGTGTTTGCGTTCGATGGATTTGTCTTGACAACTACTATAGACCTAGGTGGTGTCCAGGGTCTGATTATGGAGCCATTAGATGGCCATAGGAGCTACTCCGCTGAACAACATAACTCTGTCGTGTTTGAGAACGTTGTAAAGGTTTTGATAAGGTCTGTATACATAGGTGCTGTATAGTGCGTCAGGTAAAGCAGAAAGTTTGCCATAAGATGTATGTACTCAACTACACAACATAACCTCGTCATGTTTCGGCTCCTTGGAAATTATTTGACGGATAATACAGATCTATATAGTGTCTAGGATTATAAGTTTTTAAATGTTTGTTGCAATGGCAGTTTACAATTTAATTTTATTGGATTGTGGACATACGTCATTGCTCATGTTACTGAACAAATTCTTACATTAAAAAGTAGAAAACAAAATACAAAATATGTAAATGATATGCAAAATATGAAAATTCAAATCTGATTGAAATATAATAATAAATATATGTGTACGCACAAGAGAAGAAAATATAATACAAAAAACACAATATTAAATAATCGCAAATATATATATATATATTAATAACATCCTTTTGTTTATGAAATATTGCAATAGAAAGTGTTATATGCGAAATTAGATAGTAAAGCTATAGAAGAACTCCTCGGGTTACTGATATAAGTCACTGACGGTACAAAATTATTAAATCTTACATATTGTAATTTGAATATTTTCTTAAAAGTTTGATGCAAGAATCGTCGTTACACCTTTTCATAAAGTCAAATGTATTCATAATAAAATATTCATACTGAAACGTTTATGTTTACGTACGATTTTTTAAGTATGTTATTTTTGCGCGTATGGCCAGTGTCCGAGGATAGATATATTCTGTAGCTTTTCTATTTATGTTTACACACTAAATTTTATTTATTTTTTCGTTCGATAGTTTATAACTAAAAGCTCGTAGGTGACAAAGGTTGTTTCCGTTTACTTATATCCTCTCACTATGTTTAGTGCGCGGTGTCATAACCATTTCCTAATGCTAAGTATTTCATGTAAACCTTGTCGGAGTTGACCAATCCTTGACGACCTTGCTATGTCGGTACAAGATCACGACTCTTCCCGTGGGATTTAGCTGCAGCCAGGGCAGGAACCTGTCTACAAGACATACAGCAGCAAGTGAGGGATAGGAGGGAATATGGTTGTTAATGTGGTTCCCGTGTCGCGGCCGCAGTTTCTCGCGATGTCGGCGGGATATAGCTATACTCACTACAAGCTCCGCTCCTCTTGTAAAGCAGCCGCTGTCAGTAGTAAAACTGCCACAAAGAATAATAAAAGTATCTTGTTTTTGCACGATAACGGCAGAGCAGCTACTGGAAGCACTTAGCTCGAATGCAGCGACTATACAGTAGTGTGGGCGCGCTTTCAACACCCTACATTCCCCACATAAAGCAATCGAAGAAACGTTAAAAATTGTACATGTTCATTTATACCTAGGTCATGATTATTTTCCACATTTGCGTTTGTTGTTTTCCCTGTATTTTCTGGAGCTTAGCAGAACAGCGAACTGCCATAACTCAAAGAACACATATCTGATCTCTTCTCAAATAGCCCTGCATTTTCGTCTAATATGTTTTTCTGTACATGCACACGTACAGCAGAAGATGAGTTGTGTTCTGTGTTGTATCAGCTTATATTTTGTTGATTGCATAATCGAGTGAATCATTTGAACATGTTCTGTGATGGTGGATGGAGCTAGAGCAAAAAGCTGGACTGTAGTCTGATTAACACAATTTGAATAAAATTGTGTCAAACGCTTAGTCTTTGTAAAAATAGTTTTTCCTATTCGTACACATATGTACAGTGCTTCAATCGCAATAAAAATTTAGTGTACATCTACTCAAAATATCTAAAGATTTTAAGATAATTTTAAGTGAACACGAAGTAAGCCGTTAACATTATATTTTGTGTAATTTATGAACTAAAACGTGGTTGGTCAGTGATCTCTATTTTTGATGCTTTCTAAAAATTCGAATTTCTTAAAGAAGATCTCGAACGTATTTTCTTATTTTGGTGACGTGTCCAAGGTTAACGGATTACAGAGTCACTTAAAATAGTCAATGGAAAGGACCTAAGAAATAAATAACGCTTACTCGTGACTGTTGCCAATGAGTTTATTCTTCCAGAAATATGACATGATGGTAGGTAGACGAGTTGTGTGTAATCTTTATTTCTTTACAACAATGACTAGAGCCATGCAACATTCGCGTTGTCATTTGGTAGCAGACTAAACTTCACTTTCCTACACATAACAGAGCATAATCTGCCATTCAATTGGCCACGAACTTTTATGTGTTGTCATTTACGTGTGTTACGTCTTTACAGAGATTGGCCTCTTTACCGTGTAAGCATTCTCCGCGGCAAGTCACAATATCGACCAGAGGGAGATGTCGAACGAGCCTATAGTCACTTGGAGTCTAGTCAGCTGTCAGAAAAAAAAACACGAATTTTGCATGTCGCTAACAATGACTTACATTCAGTAAGCATCAAATCTCTCTTTCTTTTTAACGGTTTATTTACAATATCTAAATAAAGCCAGTTTGTGGTGCATTTTGTGAACCAGAAAGATTGGTTCATCATCCTTAACATTCTCACCGTGATAAGAAAGAAAGATAGGAAAACTTCTGTGATACATTAGAATACGCAGTAATGTTATTTTTCCCATGATTTGTGTACAAAATGTGTGTTTATTTTACCTTGCTATATTTTCTATGTAATCAAAATCCATTAAATTCCTCAAACTCAACTATGAGTATCTAAATAAGAAATTTTAAAGCTTATTTTCCTGAAATATTGCAAAACAATACATAAAACACATATTTGCAACGTTGCTTAATAGTACTGAATTCCTTAAACAGACAGCAAATGCTGCTTGATAACTTCCAATCGTATCAAAATAGCAGGGGTTGCTACCTTCTAACTGCATACAACTTTTTAACCGTCAGAATTTTCGAACATTTGAAGATGATTTATTGATCTTTCAAATCACGGATAACGCTCAGTGATACTAGTCTCAGAAACATACCTTAATTAATATTAATTATATGCAATCATGAGTTTGAAACACGTTGATGAATTTGAATGTCAACCATCGAGAATACAGTGCGCACAAAAAAAAAAGTCATATGGACGCAATATTGGGTTATGCTCTATGCTCTTCAGCTCCAGTGCAAATATCTTGTCAGCGGTGGCCGAATGGTCAGACCATTCGCCTCCTACCAAGATCATTCCTGGTTCGATTCCCGTCGGTGTCGGCCCCATGTGAAAATCGTACCGGACGATGCCGTTGGTCGGCGGATTTTCTCGGAGTTATCCAGTATCCTCCGCCCTCTCATACCGGCGTGGCTCCATACTTACCTCATGTCACCCCTTACCAGCGCTGAAAACTTCGATGTTGAACGCTGACCAAAATATCTCACTCACTACGGTGCAAATAAAAAACCTTGAATATTATTAAACGACAACGTATAAACCAAAAATAAGTTGGGTTAGGATGAAAACCCACACACGAAAATTCAATGTGTTAAAACTTCATCTAAACATTTAAAATGCAACAAGTAACCAAAACTTTTATTTCTATTCTAAAAATTGTAATATACCGTATAGTTAAACGAAATTAATTTTGTGTTTTGCTGTATATGGCACGGTTCTCGAGGAATTAAAACATTTCACTTTAAACATTTTCAACTGTGCAGATAATAAAACATGTAATTTCGAATTAAAAAACTACTTTTAGCGTGAAAACAACATATGCAAATATTTTTGTTTGCCACACTCGATTTCCCGATCGACAAAGAAAAAAAATCAGAAATTGTTTGTTTTATATTTACGAATTGTGCGTTGGCGTCGTCTTTTCAGAACAATTTTCTATTTACGAATTTTGTTTGTGTAATGAGCTAAGGTGTACGGACTGTGTGAAGTTTAACATTAAAAAATACCAGATTTTTTACAATTAAAGTTTGCGAGACTATTGTTGCGAATTGTACCGGTAGTCCAACAGATTTATGTACGTCGCAATCAAAAAGAAACGCATAAAAATAAGCATTTAAGGCTTATTTCATACGTACCCTAACCTCGTGGGGTAGCTCGTAAAGTTTATCACCAAATGCAAGAATTTACATGATTCAGCCTTACATATTTATTTATTCCTTGACCATTCTGTGACACCTATCATACTCAATGCTAAGTGATGTGGCCAAACATTACAATAAATGATCAAAATCGCCGCCACGTGCAGCTATACATGCACGAACCCGTCCAAAAATGTCTGATTGACCACGTATTGTTTTACTCCACGTGCTTTAAAACTCTGATTATCTAACACCTCTGCATTTTCGGTCGGAACTGCATACACAAGAATCTTCGTATGTCCCCACAAATAAAAGTTTAATGGGTCAGGTGAGCGTCGGGGCCGTGCAACTGGGCACTATCGACCAGTCCACCTGCTATCAAGTGTAGCATCCAACACAGCTCGGATAGGACGACTGAAATGTGCTGCAACATCGTCATACACGACCACATCCTTCTGCGTGCACATGAAGGCACGTCATTTAATAAGAGTTCTGGCAAATTGTCAAGAAAGTCCTTGTAAGATTCAACTGTTATGCATGGTGGCAATACATATGGCCACAGAATAAATAATGCTAAAAAGAAGCGACAAACTAGAGTTTTTTCATTGTTGCTGCAATACCAGCTCTCGAGGCGTACAGGAATCGGAACAGTGCCATGTTGATTCGAGTCATTGGTTTATATAGTCACTTAGTTTGTATATTAGTTGCATATTTATAAATGGCTCAAGAACTGATAACTAATGCTATCAGAAGCGACATAAACGTGATTTTTAACAGTTGTTATTTCATAAACCCTAGGGGTGTGCCGGCGAGTAAACAAAGCCATTTGGAATTTGTAACATTTATTTAAACAACATTTTATATTTCAAGAAATAATGTATTTTATTTGTGTATCAATTATACGTTTAGCAATGTTACATTTGACGTAACTTACTTGTTAATTTCCTCACAGATTATAAGATAAGTTCTACTAAAATTCAGTGTAACCAAACATCAACGAACTCCGACGCACTGAAAATCCATAGAGAAAACAAGTACTATAAAGTCAACGTCTTGTCGCATCTGTTTGTACTTATTTATTCTGTGTTGTGGCCCTACAATACAACCACACACAAGCCCAGCCCCACACATTTACATGAAGTATTTAATTTGTATTAATGTTTAACAATTTATGTTGCTGATGTCGACTACTCGTGGTCACATGTGGATTTTCGTCTGCCCACTTATGACTATCATCTCTCACAAATGCAGATTCATCTGTAAACAAAACCAGCGAAGCGAAAGCAACCATTTCAATTTGTCGAATGAGTCAATGGCAGAATGTCAGTGGAGCTGGGTGATCTGCAGGCACAAGAGCCTGCACGCGTCGGTAATGGTAAGCTTACAGGAGCTGCTGATAGAGTATTGTTGTATGACTTACACGTAGCGTGTAGCCGCACGTTCATGATGCTGCCAACTGAATACTCGTCTATGTGGTCTAGTATCCGCTCTTCCAACTGTCGTGTTCGGCTGTGCTCGCATACTATGTTTCTGTCTCAGCAAGTCTGCGAAACCACGAAGCTAATGTTTTATGCGTTGGCTGCGCTATGTCAGGAAATGCCACGCCATACAACCGCTTCGTCAGTCTACCAACACCATTTGCATGACCATACAAGAACATCATGTCTGCTTTTTCACGATGCGAATGAATATAGGAAGCTTCGACCTGCACAGAAAATGTTCCTACTAATAAGGTTACTCGCACTTTCACCACCGTCATTACGTCTGACTACACTGACTCAATACGACACTATGGTGGAGTAACTCACGTGTTACTCAGGATGAGTGGCGTACTTGAGCCCTGGTAGGTGTTACGGTAATTCGACTACAGGAGGCTTGGCGAAATGTTCACTGTTTTGCCACCCGTAGTCCAAGGGTCATAAATGCTGGCTGCATTCATAGACATCTTGGTGTACATTGGGCTGGCTTTGTGTGGCCCTTCCGTACGTTTACTGAAACTGCATTTAGTGTTAACTCTAACGAGCTACCCGCATGGGGGCAGTGCAAGTATGAAATATGTCTTTCACGCTACTTTTTATTAGTTTCTTACCTATTGCCATAAATGCAGATGTACTAACGGCACATTAGGAACGTAAGTCTTGCAACATTTAATTTTCCAAAAGTAGGTATTTTTTAGTGTTAAACATCACAAAGTCCGTACACCTGTGCCCATTACACAAACAAAATCCGCAAATAATAATTTTTATGCAAAAACGACGCCGACAACCGATTTGTAAATTTGAAACAAAAATTTCAACTTATTTTTATACTATTCTTTGTGGATCGGTATTACGTAGTGCATGGCAAATTAAAATAATACTTTATGTTTACAACGCATATGTACCAATATATATATATATATATATATATATATATATATATATATATATATATATATATATATATATATATATAGAAGTGATACCTTTTTTCAATCTATAGACAAAAGAAAGTTTTAGCTTGAAAACAATAAAAACACAACCAGGATTTTGTTAAACATGTATAGTAGATTTCATCTTTAAGAACAGTAAACATATTTGTTATTTGCATTTTAAATGTTTAGATGAGATTTCAACCTACCCCTTTTCATGTGGTGGATTTGCATCCAAACGCTACTAATTTTTTATTAGTACGTTGCCGTTTAGTAATGCTCTAGATTTGTATTTGCATCTAAGCTACAGGGCATAGAATATACGCAATATTAAGTACATGTGAGTTTTATTGTTTGCACTGAATTCTCGATGGTAGATATTCAACTTTAACATCGTGTTTCTAACTCTTGATACCAAAATTAATATTTGTTTCTGAGAACTCTTATCACTGCAGCTACATTTGTCATTTGAAAGAAAACAATGTGTGGTAGTTGCAACAAGAGCACATTGTTTACTAGACATGTATGGTTACTTAATTAACCATCTTCAAATGTTCGAAATTCCTAACGGTAATAAAGTTGTATGCAATTAGAGAGTTGCCGCCTTTGCTATTTTCATAATGAGGATGGTGTGAAGTAGTATTTGCTGTTCGTTTGTAGATCCCAATAGCATTAAGCAATTCAGAAAAATATTGTTTTTGTATATGTCGTACTTTCACATGTTTTGGGAAATATGAGTTTAAAATGTCATACTTAGGTGCTTATTACGCCCTTAATGTTAAGTTTAGGTGAAAAGTGCCAAACATGATTTCATATTTTTTTTTTGCGAGGAATATGCTTGTAGAGTTTATCTCTCTATTTAAAAATCAGCGTGTAGGTCTATGTACAAACACACGAAATATCAGAAGAACCAATTTTAGGATTATATCAAACTCAGTTCTCATATAGTACTTAGTATGGTAACTTAACTACACAATTTTTTTTTTGCTCTAACTGTATTCATTTTTTTAAATGGCAGTGTTTGCACTTATTTTATTTTATAAGATATTTAAGGGACTTTTTTTTTTCAGAATTTCATAAAACTGGTACTCATGCTAAGTAAGGTGACTTGAATGACATTTTTTTGTTCATATCGTATTAGTTTTTTTTCCAAGTTGCTGATGTTTGAAAAAAGTTGTTACTACACAAGTTATCAAATAAAGTCTTTATTTGAATTTCATAAAACTGGGTTTTTACAGTTAATACCTAGTAAGGTGACTTGACAATATATTTAAATGTTTATTTTGTGTACATATTTAAAAAATTACGACTATTTGAACATACACACGAAATAAATGAAAAATTAATTTTCAAAATATGAATAAAATGTGCCTACATACAGTAAGGCGAAGATACTTGAAAGCTTACGGTTTCTACCAAGTTCCTTTTTTTTATTGGCGACTATTTGAAAATGTTTAGCCAAACGAAATAAAGTGACATTTTTAGAATGTAGTAAAACTCGGTACACATTAAGTCAGACAAGGATTTTATCTATTTTGTTCATGCTGTGCTTATATTATCAAAATTGTGGTAATTATTCAATTACACGTGTAGTTTGAAATGTGAACAAATTCATCAGTGTTTCAGCAAATGGTTTAAACATAAATTACAAAGTAACGTAACTTGATGACGTAGTTCATTGTCATATTCGTTTTTCTTCAGATTGCCGACATTTTCATTTGATAACATATTCTGATGACACAAGATATCTAAGAAACAATTTTTTTTTTTTTTTCAGAATTTAATCAAAGATTACAGTAAAAGCCTAGTAGTATATAAACTTCTTGACTTTTGCGTGGGTTGTTCATACTGAATTTATTGCACTAAAATTGCAACTTCTTAGCGTTTTTTGATCATACGAGATACATGAAGAACGACTTTTCATAATGTCATAACACTTTTTTAGTTAATTGTGGTTTGCACACGCTGTATTTAGTAATTTATGTCCTCCAATTTTTAAGACTTCACGACGTGAATATAGAATTCTTAATTTATGCATATCGAGAGCTACATGATTAGTCGAAACTAAATATAATACTTATACACTTTAGTATCTAAACTTTAATTTTACTAGTGTTTGTTGTTGCAGTTATAACCATGTTAGAAGACAACACGAGATTTAATAAAGACAATTGCAGAAATCTAAAATCAAATGATCGATTCAATATTTGAGTACTGCTAACTTCTTTTAACTGTGCGTAATCGGTATACGGGAGCGCTCCTAAGCTTATATTAAGGCTGAGTCTTGCCTGTTCTCGACCAACCTCGACGCCTTTAAGAGCAAGGCTTTGAATCGTTGCTAGTCTTCCCTTCGAGACTACACTTAAGGGACTCACCTGCCACATACAGGCTGTTAATTAATGACCTATAAAATATACTGTAGCGAGATAGCCGAGACTGAGATAAGAAATTTGGTATAAGACACTTGGGGTTGCATTAGTCAGAACACGTCTTAAAATTCGTGATTAAACTTTGAACAAATGGTATCACAGATGCCACACATGGCTACATATGTGACTGCCAGGCTTAGCGTTCGTGTTACATTAAACCAAGTCATTGTGTCCACTTACCAATGTACCACGTGGCCAGCGTGTGCTGCTTACACGCACAGTTTACTGGATTACAATCTGGTGTCTTCTGTAGAGTGCTTGTGTACGTTTGCGACGATTTTTGTTGTTAATGGTTGCTCGTTCGTGACCCGCGTTTGGTGATGATAAGAGGTGTCGCTGCTCTGTCTCTTACGTGAGTAATGCTGGATGATTGGGTTCGTAATTAGTAATGTTGTAGTATGCCCGGCTAGCTCTAATTGAAATAAAATAACAAAGAAGTTTCTTTTTAAATCGGCCTAAGGGACTCACGCACTGCGGGTTGCGTCACAAGAGGTAGATACTTAAAGTTTCTTTCGACGAAAATAATAGGCGCTTCCTCCGCGCGGCCTTTGATCGGTCACGACGTTAATTATGTTTCAGGTACCGGCCGCGATCACCCGAAAAGTCCACCCACCGGTGACCCCGAGCTCGCTGTCCACCGTCCTTACAAACCCGACGACGAAGATCCCGACACCTGTCCTCCCGAGTTCACACACACCCGGCTCGTCTTAAGACTTCATTCTTAGTGCCTCGCGGTTCGCATCGCATCTTTGCTCTCCTGGGCGGCGTCCCCTTC
>PNEQ01054864.1:0-29629 GCA_003012365.1 Medauroidea extradentata
TCTTTTACAAACAGAAAGTTTTCCTAGGCACCATTCAAAAGTACTACTTACACAGTTTCATTTAAGAGTAAGATCAACTACGTCACTTTATTTTTACGTACGTGGTCGTTAAAACGCCGTGCCTCTGCAAATACTTACAAATGCTAACTTTAAAAATTTTTTTTGGGCTTATTTAATAACTGTGCTATTTTATGTATGTGTCTAAATGTGTTATGACAGTCATATTATGTGTAGAAAAATATAAAACCCGTCTACCTTAATTAACAACAACACAATTGCTCGTCAAAAACTTAAATAATTTCCCGGCAGGTAGTCTACCGCGCCCTTAACGTCGCTGGATTACAACTCTTGCGTGGTCATTCGCGAGTACTGAGCCCATTCAAGACCCTGACTGGTCTGAGTTCAGGACAGACTCACAAGATGCTGATCAAGCGTAAAATACAGCCCCGTGAAGCAGTCAAATGGCGTCTAGACTTGACTACCCAAGCAAGAAACAAACGAAAATACATAAAAGTGTTAGCTCCTCCAGATGAAGACTATGGACAAAATGTATTGGAACCTGAAGATACCGAGGTCATACAGCAAACATGCAAGCTTTTTGTCGAATCTTTTCAAGTTACTGTATAAGAATGAGACCGAACTGCTGTGCAGACAGTTGCACAAAGAGAAAGTGAAAAATGGCATGATATATGACAAGGTCGTTTAACATAAAGTAATTATTGAGAGGTTTGTCAGCGGGAAGATTCCACGCGTTGTAGTTTTGTCAAGCGACTTCTGTACAAACCTAATATTGCAACACTTGCTCTGGAGTATGGCATCCATAATAAATACATCGCTATCAACAGCTTCGAAGAAGACATAGTTTTGAATGTCGACAGGTGTGACATATTTGTGAATTTCGTACGTGGTCATTTTGGTGCAAGTCTAGATGGTTTCGTTACAGAGGAAAATGCTCTGGTTGAGGTGAAATGTGCTCCTTCTGCTAAGTCACTAGGCCTAATGAAAAATGCTAGACAGAAAAATAACTTATTTTTGGTGATGACATCCGTCAATACATTAACACTAAAAAAAGACGCACCAATGCTTTTATCAAATGCAAGGAGCACTGAACATAACTGAGCACGAATTCTACTACTTTATAGTGATGGCAGATAAACTGGAAAGTCTTCATGTAGAAAAAATAATGACTGAAATATTTTGAATACAGGAAATAATTCTAAAAATTGAAGCGATTTAATATGTATTGCATGTTGGCCGAAATCGCAGAACTTAGGACTTATTTTCCCAGTTCGGAATACAATTCGTGAACCTGTATTCATAACTGTAGTACAGAATTCAGCATACCGGTATCTTAAAAATGAAGAAGCAGAATGAGTTCCACATATAGACAGTGTGCACCATGTTAATTATACTTATCACTAAATATGATAAGGAAACATGTTTACATTTAGTTGTTTTGTGTATATTTTGTCATTATACTTCTGAAATTTTGTGAAATTGCAAGTACAGTCATTATTGCATTAGTAGTCCTTTATGGATTTGTGAATTTTTATAATTTAACTGGAATAACTGTAGGTGTCTCATTTTAAACGATTCTGTATTTCTGTGTGCTTATTTCAAGAGAATCCGACGTTTGATTTCTTTACTGCAGTTTTTATATGCAGCGAGGCTTCTAAGAAAAGAAAAAAAAGTGGAATGACTTCCACATTGACAGTTAGTGCATTCTCTTTACGTTACTGAATATTACAAGGAAACATATTTAAATTAAGTTCTTTGTATATATTTAACCTACTTCTGAAATTTGCTGAGCTTGCAAGAACAGTGTAAGATAATTGTAATTATTGCATTACTAGGTCTGCATGGGTTTGCGCATGCGTACGATTTTATTCGAAACATTTATTTGTCTAACGATTGCCAAGCTAGATTGACACTGTTTTCTGTGTATATGGTACATGTATTTTACGCATATTTGGTTTCTAATATGTGTGTGTTTGTAATGGCTACCATTTAGAAAGTCAACGACTAATCTTCTTAATTAACATGTGTATATGACTAATTGTCATAACACTACCACACTACCAAATTTGATAATATTAGTTTAAACATTTTCTGAAATATAGCATAAACTATTTAGTGAATTAGATGGTACTAGCTTTCAAAATGGCAGACCTGTAATCAAAAAGTATCAAAACCTAATGCACATGACATGTTCGTTGAGCGTACAAAATTTGGTTAGAATTCTCTGAATAGTTACAGAGATATACCGTATCACGCAAACAATTCAAATGGCCAACATTTTGAAAGACAGTGCAAAGCGTTTTTGAAAAGTATAAAAGTCAGGTCCTATTATTTTATAGAGTTTGGTTGAAATCGGTGCATGTGTTCAAAATATATTTGAGGTGGGGGGAGGGACCCATAACCAGCTACAAAAACAGACACACAGACAGTAAGGTAATCTTATAAGCCAATTTTTCCTTACGAAGGCAGACTAGAAACCGTTGTCTGTTTTTTTTTTTTTTTCGTTCTTACCACCTGTTTTTGTCATGGTACCTATGCTGCATGACTTCCGAGTACCTTGCTACATTTGTGCATTTAAAGTAATAAGCTCATTTGTGGCTTGGTAACCTGTTCATGGAACAGTATTACAATATTATGCAACATATCTAAGGTCCATGAATATTACACTCAGAAAAGTTTCGTTTATAGAATATTAAATTTTCATATTTATTCAGGTTCAAGAGGTAAGTATACAATGTTGTTGAAACTCGAGATATCAGCATATTTTTAGCGGACCATTTTCAGCAGGTTTTCGAGTAAAATAATAAGAAAGGCCTTTAGGTCACAATTTTTAACATTTAAATCAATGAATGTGTAAAATATTTAACAATTTTGTAAGAATCTCCATAATCTGTAGGCCAAGTGGTAGATATTTCAAGAATTTTTCGCAAATACTTTGTGGAACAAGCGGGTGAGCGATTGGTTTCGTCAGCACTGCAGCCGAGTTCAAGCGCAGCTCCGCAAGTGGGGTAAGGTCCGTCCGTAAAGGCTGCAGCTGCAAGTGTCCTTGCTTCGTTCTCTGCGCGTGCTGATGTGGCAACAGCGTACAGTTATCTGCCTGCGCGCCGCCACACTATTCGTCCGGGCCGGCTACCCCTCCCTCCCTCCCCCTCCTGTGGCCTGCAACCCTATCTAGGCGACGATTTCAACAAACAACGCTCTCAGAGCCGCCCGTTAAGTACTTTCAAGACAACACACGTATTAGAAATCCTCTTTTAGGCACGTCAAAATGGGCTAAAACGAGGGTTACAGGCTGCTATAGCGGAAAATATACTAGCCGAATACATGTGAAACCACTTAAGGGTAGTGCATTGGACTTTAGTAAAGTGATGTCGTAAATAAAACAACAGGGTCACCACTTAAAGTCCCATAGCAATTTTTTTTTCGCGAAGACTGCACGCCATAAGCGTAGAGGCGACGCTTTGTTGTATGGCCCATACGACGTCGCCCTTAGCACCATACCTCACTCACACAAACACATGTGCCACGAGGTGGGCCCCTTAAGAGGATGTTATAATTTACCACGTAGAAAGCACTAAGATCTGTATCACAGCTGAATAGTCAGATGAGTTTCTGAAAATTTCTTCATATAAGCGTTGACAGTTTACAGTGCTGTGTATTTTTGTACATAATTTTTAATAACTTTTAATACCGCAATCAGGGGTGACTTCGGAAACGTGGGGTGACTTGGAACGCTTTTATAAAAAATTTGTTTTCTACGTGTCAAAACTGTGAGTGAATATTAATTAATTTTCATGTAGACATTCATGATTTGAAATTTATCACAAGTTAAATTCTTTACTCAATGCTACATTATGTGTTTTTTTTTATGTCCCCAGTCACCCCTTGTGTCCTAAGTCACCCCTGATTACAGTACGGCTTCCACTGAAAGGATGACGAAGGATAGTTACAATCTTATGTTGTAGTAAACATGCATATTATTCATTCACGCTCCCTAACTGTTAAGTTGTGGTGCAAAATAATTTTTTTTCCCTGTTTGTTTCATGAGTAGAGATGATGGTTTATCGCGAGAAAACTTGACTGTTTGCTGGGTTTCAACGCACGTTCTGCTTGTACCGGAAGATTACTGGCTTTCACTTGTATGCGGTGTTGCTGCCCTATTTGACTGAGCCTATAAGAATACCTTTATTGTAATATTTGTTGCCTGTTATTGGTCTACGGGCAGCTACTTTGTGTCAAACGTACATCACCCAATCATATGTGTAGCAATTAACTACGGCGTTTCCAAGGGTATGCTGGCACAAAACATTTTCGCGATATACCAGCATCTCTGTTTATGAGAAACTATACGCATGAAGAAGTAGTAATCTTACCATGACAAGCTTGTGAGACAAGCGTATAGTGAATGTAGAGGTGTGTGTGGTGGGAGGGGAAAGAGGGGAAGTAGGAGATAGAATGAGTTGTCAGTCTTCTCGGACTGCGTGAGAAGAAACTGGTCCTAGTCAGCTAATGATCCGGTTTTATAGTTCATCCCACTTATCCTTGCGACTTCTCTACGTGCTTTACTCTTTCAAGCACATTTTGAAGACCGTCCTACCAAAATCCACGTGGTTGGCGCAGTGGTTAGAGCACTCGCCTCCCATCATGTCGATTCGGGTTTGATTCCCGCCTGTGTCAGTCCCCGGATTTTAGCACTAGGGAGTCGCGCTGGACGATGTCGCTGATACGAGGGTTTTCTAGAGGATATCCCGTTCCCCGCCCCTCTCATTCCCGCGCATCTACGTTGTAAGGCCTTACTTGACGTCGTCTACATACGCCCGGTTGTAAGTCTGAAGAGTTAGGGTGCGATATCCTGATACTTGGGTTCCCTCGTCGTACGATATTTATTTATGACGTATGTTTTATTTTGGCCTCAAAAATAATATTTTGACAGCAGCACATAACAGATCTCATAAGGAATTAGTCCCGCCACCAGGTGACGTATAAGTGAGCAGATGTCAGCTCCCGAAACGACGTGAAAAGTCTGTCTTTAGAAATATACTGTGTTCTATTGTGTCTTCATCGTTGTTTCGTCTGTGTGTTGTCTGTGACGTCGTCGTTGTTATCCTGTCTTGTGTCCAACATTGTCTTCGTCTCAGTATTATCTGTGCCGTCTTAATTGTGGAGTCCTGAGTTTGGCAGATTATTTTGTTTTGTTTTTCGACTTTTTATTTTTGGATGTTTATTTTATTTTCCTTTATTTGTTGTTGGCTAATTCCTTATGGGTAGGGCACTGTAGTTTACGCGAAAAGATTTTTGCCCCACTTTGTTTCAGTGTCTTACGTGCACACCTGCAGCTCAACTTCATGGCTATTGACAGAGTGTTTTTGTGCAGAGTTATTATTCATTAGACTATGCCAATCAGTACATGGATAACTCCCACACATAACGTCTGTGATTTGCGGGTTTAACCTCCACACGCTGGGTGTTACGGCATCCAATCACTGGCCACAAAGCAGAGATGCAGGTGCGCACGTAAGGCATTGAAACAAAGTGCTGCAAAAATCTTTTTGCGAAAACTACCGGGCCCTACTTATGGGATCTTTCATCATCTGTTGTTTTGGTTTATAGATGTGTTGGCTACAGGTAAACTAGGCTTGTGTTTTTTTGTCTGTTTGTTTTCTTTTAGTCTCATTCTAAGATTTCTGGGACGACATAATATTGCAATTGTGTTGGCCTATGTCCACAACAGTACAGTACTTTATTCTGTCCCATTGCAAGAAACATTAAAATACATTATTAACTTCTGAGTACGGTAAAATGCATACACTGCTTTTATTACGTATCATTGCCCGCCTTGCTTACACAGGGTGGCCACTCGTTACAACAAAGAACATTCGCTGATTTTCCCCTGATTTACGTTATAGCAAGTCAACAATTTCTCTGATCTTTACAAGCACGAAAACAAACTTTTTGGCAACTTGTGGAACGTGTTTTACAATAACTTATAAAGATGTCAAGTTGTATGTCACATTTCTGTGTTACCTAATCAGTAAACTTGATAACAATTCACCGTAAATGACAACAAATCTGACAAGAAAGTGTAGTTACATCTGTACAAGGATATCTTTATTTGAACAAAAATTCAATAACGCTCTAAGAACATAAGCCCAAAATAAGCCAGGTAAGGACATTTCCTTAAATTTCCCAGGTGGACTAAACATTTCCTGAAATGTTCCTGATATTTCCAGGTAGCCGCAATTTACCTGATAATCGTAGGTATTCCAGGTTTTCCAGATGGTTAGCTACTTTGTTACAGCAACACACATTATTAGTCTACATAAAATTTCCAACAGAATACATATACCAAATGTTAAGATTTAGCCTACATAAAGAAAAACATATAACCTAACATTTTTTAAATCTTTCTCGTCGGCGTATATACGAAATTATTTTTTGAAAGTGTTTTCCTTAATATGTATATATAATTTTTTTTCAGTAATATTTAAAACATTGTTCTCCATTCAAACTCCGTGGCTAAAACCAATACAGAATATTTCGGGATACAGAAGTGAAATAGCCGGTAGAACGGCAAACTCAGTCATACTGCGCTGTCCAGAAACACCTTCCACCAATCAGTGTTAGGTGGCTGCCCTGGTAGCCGGCAGCCAGGCCAGTAGAATACCTGCAGTAACATACAGGAGCCAAACACACACGGGGCTGATATCAACAACCTCGGATAGCCAATAAGCGGCCAAGTTCGCCCGTATCAAATGGGCCGCCACGTCATTTCACGTCTGTATTACTGTTTAGTCTGTGACCAGGCCTTGCACAAAGTGCTTGCTTTACCTTCAATGTAATAGTTAGGGCCATGAACTTTTCGCTGAAACAATTTTGCCCCAGTTTGTTTCAGTGCCTAGTGTGTACATCTGTAGTTCTGCTTCATAGCCAGTGATAGGATGTTTGAACTGTCACGTGTCTTGGGATTCTACCTGTAAGTAGCATACGTGTGGTGTTGAAGTATCCTTGCTATGGTGAGATAACCTACGTCACTTCACGTAGACACGCTGCTAATAGCCATGAAGCCCTAGTAATAGTTGTTGTGAAGGTAGTTGCAGCTGTTGTAAGATAGTAGCTATATTCCAGTCTAGAACACAAGTCAGATATATGTCTTCAGCACAGCGCGCACGCACACCAACACACACGCCGGCCGGCTTCCAGGATGTGGTCGCACTCGATGTCACGACCGTGGGCCGGTACTTCTCTGTCTTCCACACTCTCACACGCACGCGCACACACACACGAAGTGGAGAGATTTCGAACAGAGTCACATGGCAGGTCATCCACTAATTTTTAGAGCTGATCTTCTCGTAGCCTAAAAAATAGAAAACGGTCCATTTTACGTTAATATTATTTGAATGTTAGTCGGAAAATGCTCCACAGTCCACGTCACATGATGTGCACTGTAAATGGAGTGTGATATCATACCTTCGTATACCTTCCACATACGCTTTTTATTTGTTCTTCTCTCGTTCCACACAACTCTGGACGTTAGATCTGTCTATTTGGAATGTTCTTGTGCTCTCTTTTAGCGCAATATTATTTCATTCTTAGTGATCTTTCGATTTTCTTGTTCTCAGATTTGGATTGTCCGTTTGGTTTTGCCTGTGACTTGGAACCTCTGTTTCTTGTTTTGGTTATTGTTGCCAGTTTTATCTGTGAGCCTATTTCCTGTGTAATGGAGTTGTCTGAGGGCGTTCTAGCGGGGGAAAATCGTAATTTTATATTTGTATGACATATTATTAGTTTTGTAGGCGTTACTCGAAAGTACATTTTCCTCTTACAAAATATTTAGCTCAACCAGTTTTCCTATAAAAGCACTTCAAAGTCAAAATTTGGACGTTCTTGTTTTTAAAGGCCTCAAAAACTAATGAACATAAATTCATTTCAAAATTAACACTGAAACTACATCTGACTGGCTATTGCTTGACATGTTTTAAAATACATTACAAAATATTTTTGTATTTTAAAGAATTTTGGAAATTTGGATTTTTTGCCTCTATTATAGATTTTTTTAAAAACATAACGTCTACAAAACTTATGCTATTTCATACAAATATAAAGTTATGATTTTTCCCCACTTGGACGTCCGAAAGTTCTCTGTTGCATTAAGAGTCGTGGGTAGAGACCGGAATGTTGGCGTGTTCACTGACATGTAGGCTAGCTTGCAAGAATATATGTGTATTCAAGCAGACAACAGCTGTTCATTAGCTGCTGGCAGATACAGTGGTATGAGGCACGTCAAGGTATATATTTATTATTGGCTCAGAGACTTACAGCGGATGTCAAGTACGTCAAGGGACAGTTGCGAAACTGGCACGAACTTATAGTCGCTGGAATCCTAGCGTGTACGTAAAAGTAAAACGCGAATATTTCAGGTCTCTAGTGATAAGTAGGGCATACCTGGCGCTTGGACGGCGTTGTAACGAGTCCTGGGAATACTTTTTTTTTTACGCGAAACAGTCTAACATATTCTTATTGCAGTTATATAACTTACGAACAAAACCATACTTGAAACGACGTTTTTTTTTAACTGCTGTGACTCCGAAAACACCACCTGAATTCGTAGAGTGCAAAACGAGATGCGTGCGTTGGCCTTTACTTCATGCTATCGAAAAGTGAAATTTCAAGGCAACATATTTAAGTCCCATAGAAAAAGACTACAAGGACAAAACCTTGCACGCCAGTTTAACCCTCTGAAACTAACTTTTTATTTATTTACGTTCAACTGATGGTGTCGACAAGGCTGGCCGCCGTACGACACACGCGATGAGTTGATATGATGGTACATCGCGGAAAATGTTTCTACAAACATTTCCTTCAAAACATTGTTTCTTTCTTCCAAATGTGTACGATTAAGTTGTATACGTCTGACATAACGTAGCTGTCTGCAGACCAATTACATTAACCAATGATTGCAATAGCTCAGTCAAATAGGGTAACAACTCCACGTACAATTGAAAGCAATTTATATTTTGATAAGCCGAACGTGCGTTGAAACCCAGCAAACAGTCTAGTTTTCCCGATAAACTATTATTTGAGACACTGAAAAATCGCGAAAATGTTTAAAATAGTCCCCAATAAACTGTATTATACTAATCGTGACACGCGAGAGCAGTTTTGTGACGAAGCACACACGCTGTGTGTCCAAGCTGTACAGTTCTAACTGGGCCTGTTGTAGAGAGAAAAAATGCTACAAATAAACGATAGAAAACATTCAGTGTTATATACATCACATTGGAGCCTAGCAAACAGTCAACTATTCCCGCGATTTTCCAGTGTCTCTAGCCATCATCTCTAGCGACGGGTAGAAGCTTGAATATATCGCGGATTGGTCTGGCAGCCGCGTAGACTTCCCAGTCATGGTCTTTGGTCACAGTCGATTATATGTTGGCTTCTTAGTCAGTGGCATAGACTGTATAATTACACAGACGTGAAATAATGTAGCGGCTCATTTGATACCAGCGTACTTGGCCGTTTATTGGTTGTCCGAGGTTGTTGATACCTGCAGGTTTACTATTGGCCTGGCTACAAGGCTAGCAGGGCACACGACTTACTCTGATTGGCGGTAGATGGTGTCGACATGTTGCGGGCCCGGGAAGACATTTTGCTGGCGCGTATGTTTCAGTTTGCCGTCCTACAAGGTATTTCACTTCTGTGTTTTGGAGGGGGGGGGGGGGCGACCTCGCGTGCGCGGTGGTTGTTGCAGTCTGCCCGAACAGATTGTCCCGTCATTGATATAGGCTGTTCGCGAGGGAAGGGGGGGAGATAATAATTTTTTTTAATGCCATGGAGACTGGCAATCTCCCGTTATTATCTGGCAGCAGAGTTGGCTCAAGTAACTGTGAGCTCATATGACTTCTGCTGTTGGCCAACAGTTTGTGTGGCGCGACCAATGATGTAAGGTCTAACAAAAAATAAAATACTCACTATCGTTTAAGGGCTTGTTCCCAAGTTTTTTTCAGACTGGTGCCAATAACTCAAATATTTTTTAACCAAAAGTTTTGAAAAAAATTTAGTCAGTGTGCAATCACATGATGCACAATACTGTGGACGCTTTTTTTTAAAACAAATGTACCATTCGCCAGCAAAAAAAAAAATAATAATAATAACTTCCTTCATTTTTGCTTATTTTCACGACAAAAAACTTGGTACTTTGGGTAATGAAATCTAAAACCCGTTATGTATAATTCTACAAAAAAATTCAGCTACAAATTATAACATATAAGTGTCAAAACTGTGCAGCGAAATTTTGATATGAGTATTAGGTAGCAATAAAAAAAATATTTTCTAAATCACTGCAAAACTCCGTAACAAGGACTTAAATGTACGAGGACCCAGTGCTAGTAACGTCACGGAGTGTCTTCCGGTGAATGTAGTCTGTCGACAAATAATATCACGAAATATGCTTAAGTCTTAAGTAATGTAAGGCGAAATTGATGCCGTATATTAGAGACCATTTCGACTATTGAATTTGAAAATGTTCTCCGCGCTCTAACCACTGGGGAGGGGGGGGGGGGCTGGGCTGTCCCCTCCTGAAGTAAACCTGAGGGGATTTCTCTCGCCTGCCCCCTCCGCCAATCTTTCCACGCGTTTTCTTTTTAGAATGACATTACTCAATATGTACACTATCACACAAATGTCAAATCAAATTGTGAGAGAATAGGTTTGTTTTAGGTTAGTAATTGGCACGCCTCCCTCCCTCCCTCAAACCCACTCATGCAATAATCACAATAGCGCGACGAGCGTGACGCGAAGAACCGGATAACAAATGATGTATGCCATTCATCGCCGAAGTTTATGTAACGTAGGCGCGACAAAAATGACGGTGATTGGCTTGCACGTTATTTTATTCGCGTCGCGTTCACCGGTCTGTTGTGAATACATCGTGACAGAATAGCTGTCAGGCAGAGGTCCGTGCATAGACGAGAAGATGGCGTGCACGAACCTTCTTCCGGGTCCTTGCAACACCGCGCCGCGCCGGCCTACATCACGCAAGGACACAGTAACCCTCGCACTGTACAGCACACCGCCTGCAACAAGTGTTGATACAGCGTTCACTCTCGCTCCGCTCATTGCCGCAGTGGCTAGAGCGCTCGCCTCCCACCAAGGCGGCTCGGTTTCCTGCGAATAGCACAGTTGTGTGGAAGTGGGTGCTGTCATTACGATCTTATCAAAGGTACAGACAGTCACTGATGAAAAACCACGTTACAAATGTAGAAAGATAAAGCTCCACTTCCCACCACCTGGACATCATAAGAGAACGCTGACAACAGGCTGAGATCCAGAGTAAACCTGGCAAGATGGAGCTACGCTAAACAATAGGTAGATATGATGGTTTATCGCGGTAATACTTGACTGTTTGCTGGGTTTCAACGCACATTCAGCTTATCAAAAGCTCTCTGGCTCTTACCTATACGTAGAGCTGTTACCCTGTTTGACTGGGCCAATAAGAATCTCGCTATTGTAATATGTGTTGCTCGACAGCTACGGAGTGTCAGGCGTGTAACACCCAATCATATATATCGCGAGACGCTACAGTGTTTTCAAGGATATGTTGGCACAAATAAATTTCGTGATACACCAATATATCTAACAATAGTACATTAAGTGAGACTGTGGAGTAGTTCTGACTGTCAAACACATGCACGATGACCTGCATCAGGCATCCGAAAATGCAGTCAAAGTAGCCGAGTTTGTGTCAATAGTAGTGTATGTTTGGTTTTTGTTTTCGATTGTAGAATTATGATAATTACGTTAGTAATAATAACGATTGTTTACTCATATCCTGTGGATGTTTCCGTACCGCAGTTAGAGAACTATGAACAAACCAACTTGTAACATTATTTAGCTATGATCTTTGAATGATTCCTGTAATGGGTTCGTTTTATAAACAGAACAGTTTTTAGACATAACTCCATTGTTGGCGAATGTTGCCGTATTGCAGATAAAACCGCAATAAAACAAGAAACAAAGGAAGGAAAGCCAGAAAGCTGTAGTCGACAAACATTGAACATACAGATCATTCCTGAAGGGAAGCTTACTGGCTTTTCTTTGTATTTTTTTTCTTTATTGTGGATTTTTCTGCAATACTACATTCGCTTGCAGTGACGTATGTCCAGAAATGTTCTATTTATAATTTTTTTTTAATGTATTACAGAGATTTTGTAAAACGTGCTCTGTCGAGGTCTCTAATGAAATGTCTAGGTGTGATGCTAGCATTGTAAATATATATATTTTTCAATTATTCTCAAAATATGTAAACTATTTCCATTCAATTGCACTTACTATTCTCTAGTCAATATAGTTATCAAAGTATAAATATACCACATTCAAATAAAACCGCCCGAGGAAGACAAATAGCTAGAACGCAACGTCGATACGGCACAGCATTAACAAAAAAAAAAAAGTAGAGGGAGATAAATGTAACTGCAAAACCTCCGAGCAGAAATATTTATTGGCTGAACAATTAACATAATCTGTCTGCGACGCCCTATGTAAAGTAACACGCTGTAGGCTATATGATCTATATTTTTCCATATTTCTAAAAATGCATAAAATTATTTTCATTTGCGTGTGAGCTTGCGTGCGCGTGTGTGAAAAAATTGTTACATTTCAAATCAACACAGTATTCCTTATTCTATTAAAGGCAGGTTTTAGCAGCGTCAAGGTTGGTGTTTTGCATGATTTATGCAAAAAAATACACTGGAAAAAATTGTACGTCAAAAATGTCACCAACGACAATGTGTTTGTCTACAAGTGTTCAGTATTCGGGAGGAATAATTTTCTTTTCGTACTGCTGTACAGTTTTAAATGTGTGTTATTTGTAAATTCTGCTGTCATAGCAAATGTGTGGCCTTCTACATTCATTTGAAAACCAAATCGTAGTACTAAAGATAGAACAACAGTGTAGAACACTTTTCACAAATATTTATAAGCAACTAGAACTACGTGGCGCTTTCAGGTATTCTTTAATAGTCTCAGAATCATATTTGACAAACTGAGAATAAAAGGGGAACAGATGAGATTGTAATGTAATGCAATACTCCAAAGAGTGTAATGAGTAGAGATGATGGTATATCTTGAAAATGTTTTGTGCCACAATAGCCTCTAAAACGTTTCAGTTTCTTGCAGCATGTTTGAATGTGTGATATGCGTCTGACACAACTCCAAACCAATAACAGGCGTCGAATACTAGAGCAGCGGGATTCTTATTGGCTCAGTCAAACAGAGTAATTGCTCCATGCACAAGAAAAAGCAATTATTTTGGTAAGCCTAGCGTACATTTAAACGCAGCAAACAGTCAAGTTTTCCCGCGCTGAACCATCTTCTCTAGCGGTGCGTCAATTTCGCGGATTCATATGGCAGCAGCCTAGATTTGTCAGTCCTATACACTCACTGGCCACAATCGATTATCTATTTGCTTATAACCGCACAAGCAGGTAGCAAGCAATAGCACTTCGCATTATTTCCTTATTTACTACTGGCTTGCAGTAGTCAAACGCGTTTCGTAACAGCCGCCAGCAAGTCACACACATGACAATGAAGTATACATAATTGGCGTTCAACCTGACCTGGAATGTATCTGCGAAATTTACGTACCTCTAACCATCATCTCTAGTAATGAGCTGCGAAATTGACAGGAATAGTTAAGATAGGTCACTATTCTAATGAGAAGGATTTGATAAGTAGAAAGGGGCAGTTTAGACACTGTAAATAAGTGCCTTTTCTGTTATATGGTTTAGATTAGTCATTATTCCGAAGAGTGCAATGTGGTCGAAGTTGTAAAGAGTATATGTTTATTAAGCTGAGATTTTAATGGAATATTTTGTATTGTTAATAATTCCAAAGGATAACTCTCAGAAATAAACAGGAGAGATTCAGATTGTTTCAGTATTCGAGTTAGTTAAGAAATAAGTAGGTCATATTTAAATTAGTCATAGTATTCTAAAGAGCATGATGATACGAGGAAAGCCTTGACTGAGATGCAGACGATACTTGTATTTTTCACGTGCTGTTGGGGACTAAGAGTAGCGGACGTTGCCAGTTGCGGCACTAAGGTCGCACAATAAAGTTTAGATTTATAACCGTGTTATGTCTGGCCACTTGCCGACCACCACGGCCATGCACTTCTGGCTCCATGTAATTTTACACATGCCTGGGAGCCGTCTAGCCGGAGCGAAGTATATTACTAAGGCCGTGTTCCAATTGGCAGGGACATGCAAGTTATGCCTTATTGTTCGCTCCATCGACGCCTTTCATTAGCACACATCTTGGCTTACAGCGAGGAACATTTCCGCCCGAAAATTGCAATTTCTACGGTATTGCTAGAGATTATGGTATATCGCAAAAAATGTTTTGTGCCGACAGACCCTTGAAAATACTGTAGTATTTGCAACACATATCATTGAGTGGTTAACGTCTTCCACAACGTAGCTGTCTGTAGACCAACGACGGGCATCAAATATTACAATAGCGGGATTCTTATTGGCTCATTCAAATAGGGCAACAGCTTCACGTACGAGCGAAAGCCAGTCATCTTCTGGTAAGTTAAAAGTGCGTTGAAACCCAGCAAACATTCAAGATTTCCCACGATAAACCATATCACTACTTATTGCTAGGGACTGGAAAATGTCGCGAATTCAATGACCTGTAGGCTCGAATCCATTTTACTAGGCATACTCAAGCCACGACTGTTCGTTCATTGTGTGCTGTTCCACTGAGTAGCAGCTAGTTGATTAATAGACGTGGCTTGAATATACATAGTATAATGGATTCTAACCTACAGGTCATTGAATTCGCGACATTTTCCAGTCCCTACTTACTGCATGTGAGGCAGTCAAATGCGTAAACGATACGGAAGGAGTGAAGCCCAACGAGATCACATATTTTCTTCAAGGACGTACAGGTCAGTGTATCCTAACGCAAATTTTTCGTGTACCTACCAATTTGTAATGTAATGATTTAGCATTATATGTAGGCTATGTTTCGATTGGAAGGTTGACGAATATTATTTTTTCTAGCAAGGTTTGCAGCGTACTCGTAAATAAATACTGAATTAACGTAACCGGACGATGTGGCTCAACGGTAACCTCGTTGAACTCGCATTAGGGAGGACCCGGGTTCGAACCCCTGATCTGACCGTCATGTCTATATATTCCACGCGTATCCCGAAATTGCTTCAGGCGAGTGTTGGGATGATTCTTTAACCTAGGCAATGGCCGATTCCTCTCTTGGTCCTGTTATCGTGTCGAGATGTGTGCAGCCGTCTCTAATTGTGACATATTGTAAGTCTTTTTGTACATGTTTTGTGTAATTGTTTTGGCTAGTGTGGTAAGTGATGTCGTCGATGACATCTTTGGTTTGAGACTCAATGATCAGCCGGCAGTGTTGGAGCATGTGTGAAGGATGGTTATTGTATGTGTGTGAAAGAAAAGAGAATACAATGTGGTGTTACCAATCAGAATTTTGCTTCATATCAAGTGTAATATCATAACACTAATGACTTAGTTGTCGAAGAGAAAAAACTACTATATCGTCAGCATACTTATAAAACTTCGTAAGTCCAGACTTTCTCAATTTGTAATTCCAAGTGAATTTTGTGCGAAATTACATGGTGATTTTAGTGTTAAAACCTCGTGAGTCTACCGTGCATTTCCTTTTTCAAATTAAAATACCTCTTATCTGTGATGCAGCGTGATTACAATTTTTTTTTGCTCTTATTGGAACGGACTTATGAGATTTTAGAAGCAAGCTGAATATATAGGTATTTTTATTTTACTTGACAAAATCGAATAATTGGACAATTTGAAACAAGAAAAAATTGTCTATTCGAATACTGCTCGCGGTTCAGCTCTTTTTCATCTCCTCTAGTTAACCTGAATTCGTTTGAGGTCGCCTAGTTGAATGCGAATAGCGAATGTTGCGATGTTGTTGGAACGCCAGTTGCTGACTATTCATAATATTGGAGCATGTAGGTCGGCATTGTAATGCTGAAATACGTCACGCCCCTCACCAATGTTGCAGTTCTGGTGCACATTACACGTTATAATTTGGTCACAGGCTGGAATTAACGTGCCTATACTCACCATTGGCTACAGGCCTTCATATATCTGATATATATCATGGCGTCGGGTATTGTACATTTTGTTTGACCTTACATCATTCGTGGAAAACGTAACTGCCTGCAGAAGTCAGATGAGCATACAGTATCTTGGTGTCTAGCCTGCTGCCGAACAATAATAACTAGAGTCACGATTTTATGGCGAAAATATTTCTGCAACATGTGGTTTCAATGCGCTATGTGCTCTGCTACATCGTCTGTGATTGGACTATTTTACTCTCACTTGCCTTTGCAAGCTACAGACGTACGGAGTCACAACAATCTTATTATGATTGGTGCACTCAGATGAGAGACGTGTCTGGACAAAGACACGCTGCTAATAACCATGAAGCAAAGCTGCCGATGCGCACGTAAAGAATTGAAACAAAATGTAGTATTAATTTTTCGCGACAAAATAGTGGCTCTATACATTACCTGAAAGGATCAAAGGTAACTGGGGCGTCAAAACTGCTTACTGTATCCCGAATCACCTATATATGGCAAGGTCTAGCGGCTTACAGACGAATCACAGACGTTCAGTCGTTGCTTACTATAATTAACGAAGGCACAGTCAATAGGGCCCGGTAGTTTTCGCGAAAAGATTTTTGCGCCACTTTGTTTCAGAGCCTTACGTGCGCACCTGCATCTCTGCTTTGTGGTCAGTGATTGGATGCCTTAACATACAACGTCTGGAGGTTAAACCCGAAGTGATTAGCACAGTCAAATGAATATGAATAATAACTCTGCACAAACACACACTGCCAATAATCGTGAAGTCGAGGTGCAGGTGTGCACGTTAGACACTGAATCAAAGTCGGGCAAAAATCTTTTCGCGAAAACTACCGGGCCCTAACAGTCAACTATGAATTCATCAGTAACGGGAAAAAGGTAAGGTAAGTGGATTTAGGCCTACATCTCGTCGACAGCGAGGTAATTAGAGACACAACTTGGTACAATGAATGGAGCTGAAAGAGGAGTCGGCCATGGCCTTTGTTAAGGGATCATCCCAGTATTCTCTTGAAGCGAAGGAACCATAGTATCGAAAGAAAAGCTTCGGGGATAAATACAATACATTTAAGCCTATCAGTAGGCCTAGGAAAAATTCGCGAGTTCAGTGGCCTGCATGCTAGAATCCAATGTCCTATGCATACTCAAGCCCCGTCTATTCGTTCATTGTCTGCTGTGTGAATGAGTAGCAGGTGATGTACAAATGGTATAAGGGCTTCGATATATACAGGATAATGGATTCTAGCGTGTTTATCGTAGACCTCGCGAAATATTCCTAGCCCTACCTATCAGTCAGTTAAACCTTCCCGAGATAAATCACCATACCTAGTGATATGCAACTAACCCCCACTTCTAGTCCGCGAGGAAGAGCGGATATCAGCCTGGGACCGTACTTAAGGGGGCTCGAAACACGTTCTAGTTACAGACGTTAGCAACCTTTCTCCCGCCAGCGCACAAGGAGAAAACAAGGCCGGGAGGTTGCCACGGTCGAAAAAGTTGAGAAACTTTGACTGTAGAAGCACTTGAACCAGATACACGAGGAACTAATAGCTGTGCGGCGGGAAACAGAACAATTGCCAAACTGCACACGATGTCTTTGTAGAGTAGCCACTGTGGTTACATGTCCTGACAACATATGTAGCTGCAGCTGTATTCATGAGGCATATGTGAGGATTTATAACTCCACACATTTTCATCACGTCCAATACAGAACATGTCGATGGCTTAAAGCACACGTATTGTATGTCCATGCAAATTGTATAATTAATATTTATTAAAATAATATTTTAACATGCTAGCAAACATAATTGTCTCAGTTAAATGAGATACGGTTTTTCACACAGGCACGCTGCTAATAACCATAAAGCACAATTGCAGATGTGCACGTAAGGCTCTGAAACAAACTGGGGCGAAATTATTTTCGCTAAAAAAACAATATAGCATAATTTGTGACTGGTAGCTATGAGAACAATAAGAAATATTTTTTTATAGTTTCTAAAAACGGACATACAATATTTACGCTTCAAGCCATCGATGTGTTCACGTAATTGCATAATCAACGAGGGAGAGAATGATAATAAAAGCAAAATGCCTGCTGCTTTACGCGTGTTTTATGTCGTTTCATAATAAGCGAGGGAGAAAATGAAATTGAAAGCTTTCCTTTGTGAAGACTTTAGCAAGGAACGTCTTGAATGCCGGAACTAGGAGCCGCGGTGGCCGAGTGGTCAGGCCAATCACTCGCCTTCCACCAAGACGTTCCTGGTTCGATCCCCGGCGAGGTCGGTCCCCGCATTTTCGCATGTGGGATCGCGTTGGACGATGTCGCCGTCCGGCTGAGTTTTCTCGGGGATCTCCCGTTTTCCCTGACCCTATCATTCCGGCGCTTCTCCATCGTAGGACCTCATTTAATGTCGTCCTCCGGGGTGTGCATGTTACCTACGTGCTCTTATTAAGGCTCGGTTTCCGTCGCCATATTGAATTATGTTATTCTAAGAAGAAAAATGTTAAATATGCGATTATACCTCAAATTCAGTTTAAATTTCGCTACAGTACAGACCTTGCAATTTAGCTGTTAACATATAATTACCCCACAGTGTGTGGGGCGAATTTTTTTTTAATATTCATATTTTGCCCGGCAAATTGCGACCTGACTATACATTACTAGCTCAATTGCCATGCTTGTTATTGTAGCACAAAGTAGATAGAATTTGCGGTATAGTAGCCGATTTAAATACTTTCTTCTCAGAATTCCAAAAGGCGCAAAATAATAAAATTCAATATGGCGACTGAAACCGAGCCTTAAGAAGTAGTGGACGCTGTTTTTTTTTGTACGTTCGATGCACGGAAACGTGGAAGGCGATAAGTCGAACGTAACACGTCCGTCAAACACCTCATCACCTCTAGGAGCGAAGGACTAAACTATCGTGCAGTGTTCTCGTAGAATGTGTTTACAGTGAGACTTCAAGCGATGACCCTGTTGTTTCATTGGTAACTATGTGGGGAAGTTCAATACAGGTTTCTACGATTTTGTTTTACGATTACGGTTGATATTTTCCCAGCTACAGCAACGTGAAAGTAATTTTTAGTACTTTTGAGAAGCTTGGAATTTTTTTTTTTTTTTTTTAAGACGTTATAGAAGCCTCGATGCTGATTGGATGGCAAATGGTTTTATTCGCGTCGAACGATTCGCGTCGCGTCTGTCGCGCTGTTGTGATTCCAGGATCAGTCAGTGGTGTGGAGTGTAGGAGGTTGGCAGCTGTTCTGCGTCTGTGTTGCCAGATATCTTGGTATGGAATCCTGCTACCAGGCTCTGAACATTCTGGTATTTTTCAAAATATTCTGGTACACAAAATAAACACTAATCTTGCATATTTCTTGTGCTCTTTCTACCACTAACGTTAATTACAATAGTTTACACTACAAAATATAATAGTATATATGTTTTCAACGACGGATAATTTCCGTGTTATACTCGGTTTCATATAAGTTTGGTCAACTTTGACAGCTTTTTATGGGCAATAATCTGAAGTGTCCTGACACAGTCACTCACTCATCAACGCACAGCCCAAACCGCTGGACCTAGAACCAAAAACTTTTGAGGGAAGCTTCCCCTTGGTCAGTAGGCACCCACAAAGGAGGTTTTTTTTTTTTCGGAATTAGATAATTAAGGGGTTGAAATGTGTTTTCTAAGAATCCCTGATATCTCATTAACCGGTAAAGCTACCATAATTTTTTTAACTGCATAATATTGCCCAAATAAATGCAATTCGAAAATTAAGGGGGTGAAAAGCCGTAAAATGTGTTTTTCATTAAACCGTGATTTCTCCTAAACCATTTCAGGTAGTGAGGTGATTTTTCCTTAATAATGATGCTTAAGTAAATATCTAAAAAGTATTTTTAGAATTTTTCGAAATTCGTTCTTGAAAGCTCATAAAATAATAAAACGTGTTTTTAATTAATCCCACTTATCTCCTAAACCGGTGGAAATATTGAAATGGTTTTTGTTTTAAAATAAATCTTACGTAAATATAAAAAAAGTGACTTCAGGATTTTTCGCAATTCGTCCTTGAAAGCTGTTTAAAAAAATAAAATGTGTTTACAAATAAACATCTGTACCGCTTATACCCGTTGAGATATCGAGATTATTTTTTCATAAGAATGAAGATTATGTAAATATCTACAAATAAAATTAAGGATTTTATGAAATTCGAATATTGATAATGTGAAAAGCAGTAAAATGTTACAGTCTCCCGAAAATAGAGAATGATCACGGGGAAGTAATTCAACAGTTGTTTCTTTTTGTGAACCTACTCATAAATAAAACCTCTTTGGAGTGTAGCCTGTACATACGAAAGAATTATCACGGCCTGCCTTTAAGCATTCACTCTGGTATTGTATAAAGTTTGTGGTGTGGGAGAGGTGGGGTTACGGGTTCGTGTCCCGTGTAAGACTTTGTGATGGGAATTACTATGATATCATACGAGCATATGCGCGCGCTCTTTACATTGAGCTAAGACAATTTATAGTTCACTGTTATTGAGTACGCTAGCTGTTAAATGCCTTCATCAGATATTTTATCCAGAGTTGCTGTTTACATTACGTAATTTCACGCGGGCAAAGCCGCAGTCGGCCGGCTAGTATTTAATATTGTGTGATTTGGGAGAACAACGCAAAATTTTAGGTTCTAAAATTAGCCCAAAATGTCAATTTCACCATTTGTACTGTAAAGTTTCTCTTGCATTGTGCAACAAATTACAATACATTAAAAATTATTGCCCATTAGTAGCTGTAAAATTTTACATAATGTATGTGGAACAGAGTATATATTTACATTATTTTGAATGGTACTTAAATATAATAGGAACATTGTAGCTTCATAAATTACTGATCTGTGAATTGCTTTAAATATATTTCAACTCATAGCTAAAGCGTTTATTACTCTAAGGTAATAAAATGTTGGGTAGTGTTAGAAAATAATTTAATAATAAATTAATTAAATTGACCTTAAATAAGGATATTTTACTCGGGTCCCAATCTGCCAGTTTTGTAGTTAACCGTTTACCTAAACCATTAAGTCTTGCAAGTCCAAGGAACATAATGAAATCAAACTGTGCACTTTGTATCACAATGGTGTGATTATTGACAATGACTGACATTCACTTCGATTAGTTATTGTTTTGTTTAACTAGTATGCATTTTGTTCAGTTTCATGAAGATGAAAAATAACTTGAGGCACATTTAAAAAAAAATGTTTTTGACCAACCTTTTGTAACCCAAAAAAATTGTTTTTACGAAAAAAAGAAAAGTATTGGCAGGTGTAAGAAAATAAAGATAAATGTATGAATTTAAAAAGTTAGAAGATCCGTATGTTAAAAAAATATGAAATGAAATATGCAATATATGACAAAACAGATCAATACACGAAAATAAGCATATTCAAATAACCCTCGGTAAATATAGACTATACTTTCAATTGTAAACAATTAATAAACTAAGAGTTAAGTCTCATGTTTATAATATTTTACTGATTAAGTTAATGTTCGAGGAATCTAAGTACAAATTATTCTGAAGATTTCGATAAACCAATCTGTAGAAGATTTGAATGTCGGAAGATCTTCTGACAAATCAAAAGACCTGGCTACACCGTGTGGCTGCAGCGAGTTCGTAAGACATGTGCGTGTAGTCGCAAACATTTGCAATTGCTGAGCTTTTTAGAACAGTACTCTTTGCCATAATTAAATGTTTAAACTTATTTAGCAGAACATATTAATTATTGAGAAACAAACTTACATCTCACAAGTTCATAACATATGTACGTAATTCTGGAAATATAATGCTTAGCAGTCAAGAAAATGCATTCACATGGGCAGTTTAATATGAACTATACAAAATTCTGTTTTTTTTTTGCGTACCAGGACGGAAAAAATCTGGTACCTGGTACCAAGGGTCATATTCTAGTACAAATTCCAGACATCTGGTACGTCTGGCAACACTGCTGGCGTTGTTGACTGGCGTGGAGGGCAGCTAGTTTCATTGGTATGACGTGGGTTCGAGTCCACGCCGCCTGCATCCGTGCCCTTGAGCGAGCCACGCCAGGCTGGCCAACACCCGCAAACCTGAATTGTCGAGGAATATTATAGGGAATACGGACCATATATCGTGATATACTACTTTGCATACTTCACAAGATTGGGAAGGTTCCGTACACGGTGTTTGCAAGGTCACCAACAGACAGCACACAGTTCTAGCAATAAGTAACCAATGCATTAAATATAAGATACCAATTAAAATATTTAAAATATTTCTGTTGTAGATCGTTCGGGATAAAGTGAGTACTTATCTACTTATCTTACTCTGTGTATGATTGGTAGTGAATTGCCGAGACACAACAGTACTGAAATGAAATCACCTTAAACCGTCGTATTTGTGTTCTGTATAATTAATAAACATATTTTATCAACCTATATAGATTCCTACTGACTGCACAATTTAACTTACAAGCGCAAACATCCATGTGCCGTGTCCAGAGAGATCAGACATTTCCTGGCGTTCGCCGTTACGCGCGGAAAGATACGAGTAGACGGAAAATAGAAATTTAGCGTTGCTTTTTTGAGTTCTCTCTTTATCCCGAACAGCGCATACTGAAGATGGAAGCCTTAATATCACGAGGTAAGATAGGCTTGCCTTACAACAGGTAAAAGATAACTGGTGTTATCAGAGGAACTGTATCGGATAGTGAAACAAAACTGATAATGTCAGTGAGTATTTATAGGCCAGGGGATAACCTGGAATTGTTAGAGAATTTCGCTAAGATCAGGAACACCCCTAGACTTTTCAGTGAATGTTCCAAGTCAAGCGACAACCTAGAATTGACAACGAATAAAAAAGAAACAGGAACTTTTTATAAGTAGAGAGGTGAAATTTCGCGAATTCAATGACCTGCATGTTATAATCAAGTATCCTATGCATACTCGAGCCCTGTATATTTGTTCACTGTCTGCTGTTCGACTGAGTAGCAGCTAGTGGACAGATAGTCGAGACTTGAGTATGCATAGGATATTTGATTCTAACATGCCGGCCATTGAATTCGCGAAATTTCACCATCTCTATATATAAGTAATACAAGTACAATATGTAGAGGTACGTAAATTTCGCAGATTCATGCCAGGTCAGGTTGAATGCCAATTATGTATACTTCATTGTCATGTGTGTGACTTGCTGATGGCTGTTACGAAACGCGTTTGACTGCTGCAAGCCAGTAGTAAATAAGGAAATATTGCAAAGTGCTATCGCTTGCTACCTGCTTGTACGGTTATAAGCCAATAGATAATCGATTGTGGCCAGTGGGTGTATAGGACTGACAAGTCTTAGGCTGCTGCCAGATCAATCCGCGAAATTGACGTACCTCTAACAATACGAATTCAACTATGAAGCAATACTATATTATATGCAAGAGACCTTCAGTTGCAAGCCGCCAACTTGGGTGATGTGCACAGTACCTATATAGTTACTGAAAGGAAAAGTTAGCTGATTCAATGACGTACATGTTGGAAATACATTGCCCCTTGCATACTCAAGCTCCGTCTATTCGTTCATTGCAGCTAGTGGACAAATTGTGGAAGCTTGAGGTGCACAAGACGGTTGATTGTTATCATACGAGTAACTGAATTGGTGAATTTGTACTTTCCCTAGGTAGAGTGGGCGTGCAGGAAGTAGTTAGTACTTGTTGACGGCGGTGTACGTTGACGACCTCCCCTGGATGACCCTCGCAGCAAGGCAGCTGCCCCTGCGCGGACACAACCAGTGTGCATGACCCCATTACCAGCCGTGCTATTGAACAATTCGCTCATCTCCTGCCCCCCTCCCCTCCACTTACATCTTGCAGTCTTCCCCTACCCCCTGCCCCCCACGTCAACGGCAGATACGACCTTGGCCGGCGCGCGGCGCGACGTCTCCTCTGTACGGGAGTAGAAACAGACGCGACGCGACACGACCTCCATTTACGACCCCTTCCTCTTCCTCTTCCCACAATGCACCCTGTTAGAACTCTTTTACAATTCCTAGCAATGTGCCCTTGTTCGCTTGTCCCTGAGCTCCTTCCCCCCCCCCCCCTCAATTCCTTACGAGTCCTTGACCTCTTTGACATAACCTATATTGCACTTGTATAAATAAAGTCGACGATTATGCCGTTCAACAATCATAAAACATATTCTTCGTGGTAGGAATTAAACAATATACTGTTTGTGAAAGAACACGGCCAAAATGTTTAATAATTAATTTCATCGATTTGACTGGACTATTATCAGTGTACTGGATGAAATGGCGGGAATAAACTAGGCCTCAGTGTCAATGGTTAACGTGTCTGTACAGTTCTCATGCGATCACACATCATAAATAAAAGAAAGCTCGTTGATAGTTCAAATAATCGGTTGCCGAAAATCTCAGCGAAGTGTGCAAGGGGATGTCGCACATAGCCTTAGCTAAAGGTGATATCTAAGGATGCATCCGTGTCTTTATTGTAACATTCCTCTAGTGACGACACATCCACGTTGCAAATTTTTTAGGGCACGAAGCCAGTTAAGCTGTATTGTATCACATACAGGAATTGTGTCAAGGCCCAGGTCATAATACAAACCGCGCAAGTCAACCACCGTATAGTAGAAAATTTGGAAGAGGAACAGATCTGTATGTCGTTTTTCAACATTCGCGGATATGAGTTCGCCATATTTTATTAGTTTTTTCTTCTATAGGCCGTGGGTTTTTTTATGCGAGTATGGTAGCTCCTAAGACTCATAGGTAGAGCCACGATCTTATGGCGAAAAGATTTTGCAACATTTGGTTTCGATGCGTCATGTGCACACCTGCAGCTCTGCTACATCGTCTGTGATTGGATGATTTTACCCCCACTTGCCTTGGCAAATTATAGACGTACAAACTCACTATAATCTTATTCCGATTGGTGCAGTAAAATGAGAAACGTGTCTGAACATAGACACGCTGCCAATAACCTTGAAACAGAACTGCCGATGTGCACGTGAGTCACTGAAACAACGTGGGGCAAAAATCTTTTCGCGACAAAATCGTGGCCCTACTCATAGGATATGAGTAGAGATGACGGTTTATCGCGGGAAAACTTGACAGTTTGTTGGATTTCAACGTACGTTCAGCTTACCAGAAGATTACTTGCTTTCGCATGTATGTGGAGCTGTTACCCTATTTGACTGAACCAATAAGAATTCCGCTCTTGTCATATTTGATGCATGTTATTGGTCTGCAGACAGTTACATTGTGTCCCACGCATACATGTTGCGCGATACTAGTGTTGACAAGGGTATGTTGGCATAAAACATTTTCGCGTGTATAGGGACTGAAATGATATGAAAGACACTGCGTACATTTATTAATGTGTTTGTAATCTAATATGTCTTAAGCTTGAGGAGTAGTCCTAAATGATAAAATGAATGGCACTCTTTTAGAATGGACAAGAACATGAAACATTACGTTTTCTTAATTTACGAAGTTATTAACATATATTTTAGTGGTTTCCAGGATGTATGTTTAGTCAGATATTGTATCCAAGATGACGCGAATTTTCATACTGATACATACTCTGCATACTCAAGCCCCGTATATTCGTTCATTGTCTGATGTTCCACTGAGTAGCAGCTAGTTGGACAGATAGTCGGGGCTTGAGTATGCATAGTACAATGGATTCTAGCCTACAGGTCATTGAATTCGCGAAATTTTCCAGTCCCTAGTTATATAACATAATCTCTATATATGAGTTGTCGAGCGTATCTTTGGATGCTCGTGAAGTGTCATAGCTAGAGAAAGAAGTGTGCACTAATTAGTTTCAATATCTTACGTGCACATGTGAAGTTCTGCTTCATTGTTATTGGCTGAGTGTATGTGTGAAGAGGCTTCGATCATTGAATTGTGCCCATCAGAATAAGCATGTCTGCGATTTGCTGGTAGAATCTCGAGACGCTGAGAGTGAGTTAAAACGGCCAATCACTGACCAAGATGCAAAGCGGCAGAAGTGCACGTAAGGCATTGAAACAAATTGTTGCAAAATTCTTTTCACTAAAAATCACGGGCTCCAGTCATAGCAGTTTCTATTACACATGATTAGGGACAGGGATTTTTGTTAAAAGATTTTACCCCACTTTGTTTCAGTGCCTTACGTGCACACCTGCAGATCAACTTCATGGCTGTTGGCAGATTATTTTTGTGCAGAGTCATTATTCATTTGACTGTGCCAATCAGTACACGGATAACTGCCACACATCACGTCTGTGATTTGTGGGTTTAACCTCCACACGCTGGGTGTTACGGCATCCAATCACTGACCACAAAGCAGAGATGCAGGTGCGCACGTAAGGCACTGAAAGAAAGTGATGCAAAAATATTTTCGCGAAATTTCCTATCCCTACAAATTATGATTGCCAGACGACGAGGATAGCGTACATTTCACGCAAGCTATTTTTATCGCTTATCTGACTCTGCAGGTATTTATTATTTATTTTGCCAGTTCCTTGGGCATAGGTTATGTGATGCAACGAGGAACTGTTTTGTACTTGTGAATAATATTTGTCAGTACACTGATATTTTCATACTGCTTATTTACCTTTGCTTTGATTAACACAAGCATACATTGACTTACTACAGTATTATAGCCAATATCATGAAAGAGTGGACTTTTTTAACTGTTCACGTAGGAGATTGTATACATGTTTACAAGCCAAGACGTGTTTGGTTGGTAACGCCTACACTCTCTGAACATCTTACTTCTTCGACGTCACACTATAGGCAGTTCGGGATAAAGTGAACTGAACACTAAATATTTAACCTTCGAAAAATATCACTAGCTGTTACTACATATAGTTCAACATTACCGATAGTCACTTTACTACTTGTATGGTTGGCGACGAAACAACACAACATAGTTCCGTGTTTATTCGTATTTAAATACAACAATGCTGAAAGAAAATCAACCGACAGCGATATAATTGTATTTTATATAATTCATAAACTTATTTTTTATCAAACTATATATGTACCTATCGACTGAACAATTTATCTTACACGCGCAAACATAAAGTGACGTGTCCCAGGAGGTTAAACTTTTCCCTTCGTTAGCTGTTACACGCGGAAAGATACGAGTTGGCTGGAAATAGATCTTTAGCAGGGTTTTTCCGAGTGCTCACTTTATTCCGAACTGCCTATATCAACATTTTACATCCTACCACTTCTGATAAAGTTGCAATGACGTCACGAAAACTTCACTATCTGGGTCATGTAGAGACATTTTTATATGTTTAGTTTACGTCCCATATTTACGCATTGGACTGGTTTTGTCTAAAATTTCTAGACTGCTGAATGGCTCAGCTAATCACAATCGCACCCTTTGTAAACTGGATCAGTTCTGTTTACCTCGTACATTTAAGTTCAACGGAAGATTCGATACTAAAAATAACGCCATGATAACGCACGGGAGTGCTACATGTTTTAGAAGTAAAAGTCTTCAACAACCCTCATTGATGTAGTGGTTACCATGCATAGCCCCTGGTCCTAGGTGCATCTGTTTGATTATTACTCTCGTCGAAAATTTTCATTTAAATATTAAATAGTAATGATGATTTATCGCTGGAAAACTTGATTGCTGTGTTTCAACGCACGTTCAGCTTATGTAAAGGTTACTGGCTTTCGCTTGTACAGAGGTCTGCAGCCTTATTTGACTGAGCCAATAAGAATCCTGCTATTGTAATATTTGAAGCCTGTTATTGGTCTGCACACAGCGGTATTGTATCAGACGTACATCACCCAATCATATATGTATGTCACAAGGAACTACGGTGTTTTCAATGGTATGTTGACACAACAAATTTTCGCGATATGTCATCATCTCTAAAAATAATGTTTTATCGTAATGTGTACGTTACTATATCGGGACAAATACGTCCGGATTGTAATTTTTTTAACCTAGTTGTGTGATGTGTAGAACCACGATTTTATGGTGAAACGATTTTTGCACAATTTGGTTTCAATGCCTTATGTCCACATCCGCAACTAGGTTTCATGGTCAGTGACTGGACGTTTTAACTGTCACTTGTCTTGAGGTTCCGCTGACAAATCACAGGCGTATTGCGTCACAATAGCCTCACTGTTATTGGTGAAGTCAAATGAGGGACGTGTCTGAGCAAAGACCCGCTGCCAATAGCCGTAAAGCAGACCTGCCGAGGTGCACGCGAGACACTGAAACAAAATGTTGCAAAAACCTTTTAGCGACAAAATCGTGGATCTAATGATATGTTTTCCTTGTAAATTGTTGCGTGCATTAGGCAGTTTGTGAGTGTAATTTTGCTTTCCAGGCATGTAAGGTAATTTCACCTCCATATTCATTTGTTTCAGTTGAGCATAGGAAAGGCCGGCAACAAAATGGTGACGTACAACGAGCCGTAGACAGCTGCGTCACAGCAGTAAGGTAAGTGCATTGGTTCTGGACCATTCATACATAGTGCGTGTTTGCTTGTGTTTGTTGTACGGCGGCAGTACATCACAATGTGTGCGCACAGTGATAGATAGGACGTGAGCGCTCACAACGGAATGGTTGTCGAAGGTTATTTTCTTGGCCTGTGTGCGTTCACAGCATGTCAAGTGGCGAATATTGGTCAACACCAAAACAGAACACTAACGTGCTTGCAGCAGTAGCCAATGTGCGCCTCTCTGGAGTGACCTCGATAGCACGAGCTGTTCAACTAGTAGAAGCTACAAGTCACAGTTGAATTGTTGAGTTGACACAACACTTTAAGTCTTGTACTGCTATAACGGTACAGAAAAAAAAACATTCTTGCGTCTTGCACGCCACAATAAATATAAAGTATTTTTTTTTTAAATTTTATAAATAACTAGTTTTCCTAGCGTGCATTGCAATGACCATTAAATTTTGGGTACCCATATCTGACCCTCTACCCCGTTTTGCACCCCCTCCTCAAGTATTATTATTACTATTATTATTTCTCTGGGTAAAACTTCGCGGGCGCACGCTCAACACCACTTCAAAGTGCCCCCCCCCCCTCTTAATAAAACCTCGCTCTTTAGTTCTGCAGTGGTTTCGAAAATATTTTTTGCTCATATTAATAGGCTACATGTATCAAAAATTCATTCTTACCGTTTTAACACGTTTGTATCTGAATTTTTCTGATGCAGTACACTAAACGGATGTTTGATTTGTTACCCCTGAGATATCACATCTTTTGTGGTCAAAATAAGCCAAAATGAAGCTAAACAATTTTTCGCTAGCAAACGGTTTATTATTATTTAAAAAAAAAAAAAAAAAAAAAAAAAAAAAAAAAAAAAAAAAAAAAAAAAAAAAAAAAAAAAAAAAAAAAAAAAAAAAAAAAAAAAAAAAAAAAAAAAAAAAAAAAAAAAAAAAAAAAAAAAAAAAAAAAAAAAAAAAAAAAA